>APFE030530031.1:1755-16436 GCA_000404065.3 Pinus taeda
CTCCTTAATCCTCTTGTGACCAAGAAAACGCAATAGCAAGCCTTAATCCATGACTCCATGCCCAATGGTTTGAAACTTATCACACCTTACCTTGCCTCTTTGCTTGAGATTTGTACCTTCCATCCAAATACAAACAAAAACCCCTGAGCTAAAAGCTAGCCTAAAAGTTGAAGCATTAAGAGAGAGCCCTCTCTGATTGCAGGTGGGCTAGAACCTGCAATCCAAAGATTGGTTTGCGGTTACCTTGGCCGTATCCCTAAACAGGAGCCTAGGGACAACCTGAGTGATAACATACTGCATCCCAGCCCAAAAAAGGGGTAAACGTATACTGGGCGCATGACGTTTCACAGCCTTTAACGACTTCAAAACGACAAGAGATCGACAATCTTTTCATGTTTAAAGGGTCGAAAAAGAGTTGAAAGTAGACCCCCCATTTTATTCTCTTTTACGAGTCAGGAAGGGAAAATACTTGGCGATCTTTTCATTTGAGATTTTCAAGTAGAGAAAAGAGATAAAACACGACTCCAGTACCATCGTCAACAACCTAACACCTATTTCTACATGAGAAAGGTAAATGCATTACGCATTTGTGAGGCCAAATAGGTTAAAAACACTTTAAAAACCCTAATATTTTCATAAAAAATGAATAAAAGAGAAAAAAAAAAGTATATATTTTTTACCATTTACCATTTTACCTTTGTGTGAAGAGCTTTTCACCCTTTTGTGCCCTAATTGTTCTGGAGCAGATTGTGGGGGATCCGAGAGGCCATTTGCAGCAAGAAAGCTATTGAAAATGGTGGATTGGAATGAATGAGAGCATGAGGAGATAGATACTCAAGCAATAGTTGATCCAAATTTCTTGGAGGCTTTGAGGAATTGTGGGCTCCTCAAATTCTTTCTTACACCAGGGATGCGGGCTCAACTCGAGATGCTATGGTACCTGATTAGTCTCTGGGACATAAATCAATAAATTTTCATCATCGGTGACCAATAGGTGGAGTTAGAGACTTCAGACATTTATTTCATCGCAGGACTATCCTAGATAGGGGAACCAGTCAATTTATATGGGTCAAGGCCAATTGGGGTAAGTGTGTCCATGTTACTTGCCAAACATTGCCCAGAAGCTCTCAAATCCAAAAGTGGCAAGATCGAGATCACGACTGTTCGGGATCTTGTGTTGAGGGTATTACTGTTGACCATCAATAGAGTGGATGGGTCCCAAGTGTTGCTTGAGACTAACATGTCAAAGTTCCTATATGATATCAAGTGCACAGCGCTCACTATTTTTAACTGGACGGAAGCAATGAAAATCAACATAAAGCGCCAACTTTCAAAATCTAAGGTGGGAAACCTGAAGCAGTTTTGCTTTGGGTCTATGCTAGTGACCTTCTTTTTGGAGCAGGTTTCGTTGTTCCAATACTAGCTGACTGAGGAGGATCCGTTGATGCCATAGGACCCATAGATGGTCCGTTAGAACGAGTTGATGCCCAAGGTTACAGGTGATCAACAGATGTCCTATAAGCCTGCCTTTTTCTCATGGCTATGATGACAACTGATCGTAGTGAAGGATTGGCCTTATAGCAGTACCAAATTCAACGGAGATCCGTATATGCCGCTTCCTGAAGGGGAGGATTTTGATGATGGAGGTAAAAACAACCAATTTTGATTTTTTGATGTTTTTTTTACTGTTTTTGAAATATATGTGTTCATGACAATTTGACTTTATGAATTCAGATGTTGGACCAGAAAGCCCTGTTGGGATGTCCCTGATCACCAGGTGTGTTTTTCGACAATTTGATGTCGCTCCTTATTAGGAAGGAAGCGACAACGAGGAGGAGATTTGTGGAATCTTGAGTGTTTGACCAATGGGATCCCAGACTATGCTCAGATGGGTGATGTTCCACACCAGTACCAGAGGCATACGGTGGGGGTGTTAGATCAGATCCATTGACTACAGACTCGCGTAGTCTGATTAGTTACATGTTATCATGAGCATCATGTTGTTTAGTGCATAGGTCTAGCATTCCATATTTTTTAAGCCTGCAATCCACGGATGTATAAGGCCTGCAAGCCACCGATGTATTTCGAACACACATATTATTTTTTAAGGTTTTGATGTATGATAAACATTACTGGCACACATATATATATGTTGTACTTCTTTTCTTACTATGGTACAAATTTTATGTTTACATATTTCACAAATGTCCATAAATCACGTAATTAGCTAATGCATCTGTTAATGTATTCATGTGTCAAGGAATATGATGATATGTAATGTAATCAAAGCTTCTCTCTAGTAAACGAATAAATAGATACATTCTCAATATCTGAGGGTTTCTGATGGAATATTGCTCATTAAGTTGAAGAACAACAAGTTGTGAATCAAGGTTGACAACCAAGTCCCGAAAGCCAAGAGCAATAGCTTCTGACAATAACTCGATAACTGCATTATACTCAGCAATGTTATTAGTTGTTTGACCTAGAAAAATACCTTGAAGATCAATTAAAGCACCCTAAGGTTCATAGATGGCCCGTGCCATAGATGATAGATTTCGGGTATTATAGCAAACACCATTAGAAAACCAACGTGAGGGGTCATCGACATCTGGAAAGAAGGAAAAAACATAATAAGTAGAGAAGTTGCTTGCAAAATAACACACCAAACCATAGTTTACAAAAATGAATGAGACACTAGTGTACAAAAGTAACCATGCAAGATGACCTAGGCATAGTACTTGGTGAGAGAGTCCATGCTCGGACTTGGGTAATCAATCATCATAGATGAACACCGGATTTTTACCATTGACATGACGAGTAAGCATCGACTTGGCCAAATGATCGAGTAGAACTCATATAGGGCTTTGTCCCCATGCCCCCCTGGGTGAGGGAGGGTTTTGAATCAGATGACAACACCATTGCAATAATGGAAAATTGGTAAAAGCTTGGGGAGGTAGAAAAAACATGAATCCATGAAGAGATAAAGGTTCCCTTAGTTGAAAGATCTTGACAATGGTAGGATAAACTGACATGTCAAGAGGCAATGGAGAAGAGAACTGCTCAAGACACATAGACATGATCACCAGGCTAGAAATAAGCCATGGGGACTGAGAAAACACGTCGAGAGATGAACTTGTAACAAAAGTATCAAAGGATACCGAAGGTGAGGCCAAAACAATTTCCACATAATTGACTTCAGCTGGAATTAGCAGCATAACCTCACCCCATGTATCAACAAGATCCGATGAAGGTATGACCCAAGGATCAGATTTGACCGAGATCATGTTGACAGAGGCAACATGAGGAGGTGGGAGCTGAAAAATCACCATCAAGGTAGGATCTTTAAAAATCCTTGCCCCCACACTCTCATAAGGAGCACTAGTGTGCTTGACATATGAAACATTTCCATCTGAGGAGGAAGAGGCAAAGAAGGATAGTTGGTCGATTGTGACTATCTTCCCTTGATGGGGGAAACGAATCATGTGGAACGGAGAGGAGGCTACAGCATGAATGGCATGGGTCCAACTCTGTTCGAGTAGAAGATTATAATTGAGAATAGTATCAATAATATTTACTTCAACATGTACTGTCTTGCCCTCTAAAGTAATGGCAAGGTTGGGTAAGGCACTGAATGGTCATGAATCACGCCCATCGAAAGCTTCTAAAGTGTTAGGGGACTGGTTCAGAGTAGGAGAACCAATCATCTTCCAACAAGAGACTGACATGATGTAGGTAGAGTCATATTCATCGATGAAGGTCCTATGAATGGTTTTCTCCTTGATGATGACCTGAATGAGAAAGGAAATCTGATGAGGAAGATGTGGAATGTGGTTTTCTAGATCAAAACATGTAAGACTAGAATCAACAAGATCAATAGCCCCAATAGTCGACAGTAATGATTTCCGTTGAGACAGACAACTTTGAAGTACCTCAAGGGTAGACATAGCCGATGGCACCTGAGCCAAATCCTCAACAATATTATAGTGGTGAGCGGCGTGAGCATTGGGATTATACGAGGACTTTCGCAGCACACCTCGGGAAGGAGGTCGAACAACGGAATCAGGGTTAGGGCATTATATGAAGAGGGCCAAAACTTAACGGGGCAGAAGAAGAAGGGGTAAATTCTTTATCTTTCCCTACTATTGGGGTATGATTTTGATAATATTTTGATCTAGCAGCCACATTAATGGGCGTACTCATCATGAACACTTGTGAACCTATGGAAGTAGACAATTGAGGTTGGTCTACCATTTGGGTTTGCTAGGACGAAAATGGCTCTTTAAGGACAACTAGGGTCCCTTTGAGCAACCAACTAACTTCAGATCGTCGAGGACAATCCTTAGTATAGTTATCCTCCTCATAGATGAGGCATGGATACTTAGGCTTCGATTAAGAGGCATCACCAGCAGACAAATTAGGAGGGCCCTGTTTTGGGGCATCAACTTTACCTTTTCCTTTTCCTTTCTTCTTACTTTTCGAAGATTTGTCTGGTGCAGTAGATTGGAGAGCATGTACCTCTAATGTTTTACCAAGGCCAGGAGAATTACGAGAAGACTCATTGGAAATAGTGTTGGAGACCAATTTCTGTTTGGAAGAAGATTTCGCACGGGTTTGTGTCACTGAACCAATTACTCCATCGACAGGAGGTGTAGTAGGAGACTTAGATGACATCAGATCAGATGATGGTCTAGGTACATCAGGTAACACATCATATAACATGCCAGACTATGAATAGACAAGGTCTAGATACTGGGCATGCACAATAGCTTATTCCTTGGTGACATATCCTCCCATAACTATGTCCTCGGAAATTTTGTTGACGAAGGATTTAGTGAACCATTTAGTCAACAACTTGATCCAAAATGGATTCATTTTTTCCTCTAGATAAAATTCTTCAAATACAGGTGAAACTGGACTCATGTTGAAGTGCTCGTTAATATGAATCCAATGGTACAAACAACGTGTAAATCCGAGTCCGGATAAAGAAATTAGAGCGAACCAAAGGTTTAGGTCAATGGTCAATGCCTACATCACCAGGACACGTGGCAACCTGAGAATGAGTCATAGGTTCTAGATGAGATCAGCATAGAAGGTGACGTGGCAATTTGTGATGGGTTCATACAATAGGCAATTGGATCAATCTGATCAATGAACGAGAGCGGAGATTGTCCGATCAAAGGAGATCGACGCATATTGCGTCGACATGCAAGCAGGTTAACCTTGAAAACGGATGTGATATGGTTATTCAAAAGAAGTTTAACTTCTTTAAGTTCTAGCAGGAAAGTGGTAAGTGTTATATCACACGCCTTGAAGGCTGGAAATGGTTTTTTTGTAAATTTACGTGATTCCACTCAGCGGTCGACACATAGCACACCAAAACAACTTTTCTCACGTGCTGTCAGAGTCTTAACCATCAGGCTAGTGGGAGCGCGATATTGTGTGACAGTCGTAGGATTGAGTAGGATGAATTGACGGTGTAGATCATCCAATTCAGTGGATCGCTAGGGAACGCAATAACCGTTGGATCACTTGGTATCGGGATCTGCACTGGGAAAATGCCAGACAGTCGGGGTCAACCCCACGCCCGCCAGTCCTTTGCTTTATCCTTTGATTTTAATGTTATCATATCATTCCATGTTCACCGCAGTTTGTAACTATACATGGTATATTAATACCATATCACCAAAAGATGACGATTGTAGTTTTGAACCATTCCAAGGAGTCACATTTATACTCGTTTTGACTCGAAAAATCAAGCTGAACATAGTGGTGAGTTCCATTTTCATATTTGAGACTCTGTTTTTGAGTTCATACATGTAGCAACAATTTGAAGACATAATAAAGAGGTCAGCATTAGAAGCGAAAGGACGAGGAGATGTAGCCAGGAAGTCTGGTGAACTCCTTTATTAAATTTGGTTGTGTTGATATGTTTGAATGTGTTTTTCAAGTTGTTTATGTGTTTATGTTATTTGCAATCTTTTCAATCTATTGCACTAAGTAACATCGGCAAATTCACACATAGTCTATAATACCTTTTTCATTAACGAATCAAGTGGTATCGAAGCTCAAGGTTTTTAAGGTTGACAAGTTTGTGTGGAGATTTGAATGCTTACTAGGTTGAGGCTCAAACGAGGTGAAAGTGAACTTGTTGAGGAAAATCCAGAGATTGGAAGGGTCTTTTCACAAAGAAGGATGGCAGATGAAACTCCACTTGGGTCAGAATCCCAATTCTTGGATAGTTTCGTGATGATACGTGCAACGGTGGAAGAGATGTATAATGAGTTTAAAAAGGGTAAAGGTAAAGGCACTTCATCACCTAAACCACACAAAGGAGCAGAGGAACCTTTTCTTTTTGTTCCTCCAGATAAAGAAGATAAAGGAAAAGGAGGAATGCTTCCTCCACCATCTCCTCCATCATCACCATCATCGTCATCGTCTTCTTCTCATAAGACTAGTTCTTCTAAAAAGAAAAAGAAGAAATCCTCTTTGATCAAATTAGATGTAAAATTTGTTTTGTCAATTTATGATGGAGAACTTAACACTGAAAAGCTTGATAATTGGATAAGACAAATTGATGTATATTGTAGGGCACAGAAGTTCATTCAAAAAGGAAGAAGATCTAGCTTGCTAACCTTCGACTTGGAGGAACCACACTTGTATGGTGGGAAGGAAAGACACAAGCAGATCTCTAAAAACATGGTAAAATCATTTCAACTTGGAATGAATTTGTTTCTGCCATTAAAAAGCAATTTTATCCTTTGGCTTATATGCAACAAGCAATGATGAGTTGGCAAACACTACGTCAATTAAAAGGTCAAAGTGTTTAGAGTTATACTCAAGAATTATGTAAGAGAGCTTTAACATTAGGCATATTATTGGACTCACCAGAGACATTGTTGAAATACATAGGTGGTATTCATAGTTATTTGAGGCATACCATACTTATGCTTAATCCAACTAGCTTAGATAATGTATCAGTTCAAGCAACTCATCTAGAAGCTAGAGGTAAAAATGTAACCCAAGATGTTGGGAAATCATCCAAACCTATTGAAAGCAAGAGTAAAGGCAAGAAGAAACTAAAATGGAAGGAGAGGAAAACAAACACTATGAAGAAGGATAAACCTTCATGCACTCATTGTAAGAAGGAAGGACACGATGAGGCACATTGCTAGTCTTTGCATCTAGAATTGAAGCCTAAGAAGTTTGGGAGTAAAGAGCGAAAGAATGTTGTTGCTATTCAAAAGGACTTTGGATCAGACTCAGATGACGAGACAATGATTACAACTACATGTATAAAAGGCAAATATTCTAAAGCATTTACATGTACTTCTTCACATTCTCTTGATAATGATAATGATGAGAGGAAAAGAAATGAGTTATTTCATATTAGAGTCATTTCCAAGCATACTAAAATTGATACTTTATCTGGTAGTGGGTCACAAGTTAATTTGATTTCTGAAGCAATTGTAAAGAAGTTGGGTCTGGAAACAAAACCTCATAAAAATCCATATCCATTAGGTTGGGTGTGTGATAAAACAAAGCTACAAGTTACGAAATAATATAAACTTCGTTTTGCTATTGGGTCAAATTTTGTAGATGAGGTTGAGTTAGCCATAGTCCCATTGGACATATGTGGAATTGTATTAGGAAGTCCATACTTGTACGATAGAAATGCCATCTTCTATCGAACTGAAAATAAGTATCAGCTCACTAAGGAAGGAACTGAACATATTGTAAGGGCTCATAAACTTAAAGATAACTCATCTCCCATAAATTCAAGATAGATGAAAAGAACTGTAAATTCAAGTAGGCAATTTTTCCTTATGATTGTAAAAGCAAAGGATATTGATAAATCTGATGCATTCCAAGGCTGTAATCCTAAATAGAAAGCATATCTAGTTAATGTTTTTTCCAATTATGATATTATGTTTCAAGAGACTAAAGGGCTTCCACCCAAGCAAGAGATAGAACATGAGATTTACTTGCAGCAAGATGCTCCACTACCTAACATTGGAATGTACAGGTTATCAGCTCTAGAGAATGCAGAGATAAAGAAGCAGGTATAAGAATTGCTCGATCAAGGGTTTATTCGACCAAGCACATCACCGTGTGGATCACCTATTGTGTTAGTGTGAAAGAAAGACAGTTTGTGGAGAATGTGCATTGATTTTAGTGCATTAAATAAAATCACAATAAAGAATCGATATCCTCTTCCTTGTACTGATGATTTGTTAGATCAGTTAAAAGATGCAGTTTACTTCTCTAAATTGGACTTGCAAAGTGGCTACCATCAAATCAGAGTTGTTGAACAGGATGTATGGAAAACTACTTTCAAAACGAAGCAAGGACTCTATGAATGGATGGTTATGCCTTTTGACTTAACTAACTCTCCAGCTACATTCATGCGAGTCATGAATCATGTATTTAGACCATTCATTGATGATTTTGTAATAGTCTATTTAGATGATATTCTTGTTTTTAGTAGAACATGGGATGAAAATGTAAAGCATGTAAACCAGATTTTAGATGTTTTGAAAAGAGAAAATCTCTATGTAAAACTATCAAAATGTGAACTTGGCATAACATCTTTGAATTATTTGGGTTATATTGTAGGGGGTGGTGAATTGAAGATAGATCCCTCTAAGGTCAAAGTCATTGTAAATTGGTATAAACCCAATACTGCTACAGAAGTTAAAAGTTTCTTAGGGGCAACACAATATTGGAGAAAGTTTATTGCTAAATTTTCTTTGATTGCAACTCCTTTACATGCTTTGACAAGTGTGAAACAGGTGTTTCAGTGGGGAGGCAAACAACAAAAATCCTTCGACACATTGAAGAAAAGATGAGTACAACGCTAGTACTATCACTGCTAGATCTTCAACATTCATTTGAGATCGAGATAGATGCAAGTGAATATGCCATGGGGGCAGTGTTGATGCAGCACATAAAGCCTATATGCTTACATTCTGAGACATTCACATCAGTAGTAGTTAACTATCCTACATATGATAAAGAATTGTATGCATTATTTCAGAGTGTTAAAAAGTGGACACATTATATAATGGGTAAAGAAACAATCATACATATAGATCATAAATCACTTCAATATTTACACTCACAAACTAAATTGCAACAATCAAGATATTATAGGTGGATGGGTTTTCTACAGTAATTTCATCTTGTTATTAGATATAAGAAGTGCATACATAATAAGGTTGCAGACATGTTATCAAGACAAAATATAAATGCATCCACAATACTTAAGCATAATTCGGTAATTCGTGAAAGTTGCATTAAATAATATGCTCAAGACACAGATTTTAAGGATGTATATGCAACTTTAAGTCATGGAAAGGAGGTATAAGAATTGGATTATTACATAGAGGACAAACTCTTATATCATTTGGGAAAGTTATGCATTCCACAAACTGAAAGAGTTAATATAATTCCAGAAGCACATGCTTCTCTCGTATCAGGTCATTTTGGTGTAAGTAAAATAGTTGCACAGTTACAAAGATTCTGCTATTAGCCACGAATGAATGAGACAATTTCTAGATATATTAAGTGATGTATTACGTGTGCTACAAGAAAACCAAGTAATAGAAAATTAGGCTTGTATATCCACTTCCAATTCCTTCTCGTCCTTGGGAAAGTGTTACCATTTTGTTGGGGGATTACCAAAGTCTAGAAAGGGTCATGATTATTTGTATGTAGTTATGGATAGGTTCAATAATATGTGTATTTTGACACCATGTAATAAATAGGTCACAGCTAAACAAGATACACAGTTGTTATTTCAAAATGTATGGGTTCATTTCGGGTTACCCACTTCTATTGTATCCGACCAAGATTCTCGATTTGTTGGGAAATTCTAGTCAAGTCTATGGGAGTTAATGGACACAAAGTTAAATAAGAGCATGACATTTCATCCACAAACAAGTGGTCAGATAGAAGTGGTCAACAAGAAAATGATACAGTTGCTTCAAGGATATTGAAGCAAGCATCCCAAACTTTGGGATGAGAATTTGCGTTATGTGCAACATGCTTACAACCATGCAAAACATTCTTCTACTTAGAGATCTCCTTTTGAGACTTGTTTTGGTTTTATACCAAAGTCTCCCTTGGATTTTGTCTTTGGTAAAGACATAGCAGTTGATGGAAACAGTGATGTGGACAAAGCAACCAAGTTCATTGAACAAATCCAAGAAATTCACCAGGCAATACAGAAATAGTTGGAAAGAAGCCAAGCACGGTATAAGGCGTGACATGAAAAGCATCGAGTTGAGCATCGTTTTCAAGTTAGTGATCAAGTCTGGTTGTACATCAGCAAAGAAAGACTGTAAGGGGAAGGTAAAAAGTTGAAACCAATAAGAAATGGTCCTTTCAAAATACTTGACAAAATTGGCAAAAAATGCTTTCCGCCTAGATCTACGAGCTTATAGGCAAATCTATTCTGTCATAAATGTTGAAAATTTGCGATTGTATGAACCTTCATTGATTGAAGATCTTGAAGAGCAAGGTTAGCTACCTTCCATTGAATATATTTTTCCTGAGTATCTCAATGAGCTACGAGAGGACATAGTTCTTGACAGAAGGATAAGGACTTTGTGATGAGGAAATGTTAAGTATCTTCGAGTTGGACTCAAAGGTACAAATCCAAGTAAAGCACGATGGATAGAGATTGGAAAAGTGAGGGAACTTTATCCTCACTTACTCGACAACTAAAACCAACTTTTGGTGGACCAAAAGCTTCCAATGGGGACGAGTGATCCAAAATGGATTCAGTTTTGCCTCCAGATCAAAGTCTTCAAATACAAGTGAAAGTGGGCTCACGTTGAAGTGCTCGTTAATAAGAATCCAATGGCGTAAACAGCGTGTAAATCCAAGTCTAAATGAAGAAATTAGAGCCAATCAAAGATTTTGGTCAACGGTCAATGCCTACGTCAGCAGGACATGTGGCAACTGGGGAATGAGTCACAAGTTCTAGATGATGTGAGCACAGAAGGTGACATAGAAATTTATGATTGGTTCATACAATAGGTAATTGGATCAGTTCGATCAACGAACGAGAGCGGAGATCATCCGATCAGAGGAGATCAATGCATATCGCGTCAAGACATGCAAGCAAGTTAACCATGAAAACAGACACAATATGGTTATTCAAAAGAAGTTTAACTTCTTTGAGTTCTGGCAGGAAAGCAGTAAGTGGTATATCACGCACCTTAAAGGCTGGAAATGGTTTTTCGAAAATTCACGTGATTCCACTTAGTGGTCAACACATAGCACACCAAAACAACTTTTCTCTAATGCTTTTGGAGTCTTAACCATCGAGCTGGTGGGAGCATGATATTACATGACAGCCTTAGGATTCAGCAGGATGAATTGACAATGGAGATCAACCAAGTCAGTGAATCGTGCGGGGAACGCAATAACCATTGGATCACTTGGTATCGGGATCTACGCTGGGAAAAGGTCGGACGGTCGAGGTCTACCCCACGCTCGCCGATCCTTTGGTTTATCCTTTGATTTTAATGTTATCATATTATTCCACATTCACCACAGTTTGTAACTATACATGGTATATTAATACGATATCACCAAAAAATATGACAAGTGTGGTTTTGAACCATTCGAGGGGGTCTGGAGGTTATAGTGGCCAAATACAGTTGTGTTTATACTCATTTTGACTCAAAAACTCAAGTTGAACATAGTGGTGAGTTCCATTTTCGTATTTGACACATTGTTTTTGAGCTCATACCTATAACAACAATTTGAAGACATAATAAAGAGGTCAGCACTAGAAGCGAAAGGACCATAAGACATAGCTAGGAAGTTTGGTGAACTCTTTTATTAAATTTGGCTGTGTTGATATGTTTGAATGTGTTTTTCAAGTTGTTTATGGGTTTATGTTATTTGCAATCTTTTCGATCCGTTGCACTAAGTAACATAGGAAACTTCACACATAGTCTATAATACCTTTTTCATTAACGGATCACAAGTGATCAATAATCTCGAACTTAATCAGGCGACACGGATGCCTCCACTTATGGATATGATCAGAGATGTGGGTCGTAGTGTATTTCTTTAGTGACGTTAGTAGGTGGGTATCAGTTTCATAGCGAACTGGCAATTGGAAATGCGTTAGAAAGGCCATGGCAAGAGTGTTAAAGTCATGATAGGTATTTCTAGGTAAATCGATATACCACTTAGCTGCAACATCTACAAGAGTTCGTTGGAAAATACAAAGACGAATGGAATCATCAACGTAAGAATTCGAGAAGCACCAGAGGTGATATGTCATCACATGCATTTGTGGATCCTCTTTGGCTTTTCCTTCAAACTTCGATAAATCACTCAAAATCTTGGAAGGGACTGGAGACCAGTATGGCAAATGAAGAATCAGATCATTCATGAGTCAATACACATCTGGAAACCTTAGTGTAGCCAAGAATGGAAATTGGGTGTGGCTAAATATTGATTCGCTCATATGTAAGCAAGCCTGGCTCAAAGTCTTCCGGTGGGAACATGGGGGCACGTGGCATTATTACAGCAAACATAGAGGGTTAAAAGGCACTAGAGGTCGATAAATGGGCCCAACCGGAGGAGCCCATCCCTGCTAGTAAGGATTTTACCCCCATGGTGGAGGGATTTGTCCATAGGGCATTTGATTGTGCTCCCATTGAGGGTTACCTTGCCCGTAGGGTAGATTTTGACCTTGAAAACCTTGCAATTGTCCAACCATAGGTTGTTGATAAGCAATAGATGGGTTAGAAGGTTGTTGAGGCTGTTGACCTTGGGCATATGGGTGTTGCACCTATTTTCCTTGGATATACAGGTTCTGAACCTGTTTCCCTTGGATATAAGGATTTAAGACCTTCTTCCCTTGGAAAAAAGGATTCTGAACCTATTGCCCTTGGACATTAGGATTTTAGGATTGCTACTGCAAGACTTGACCCTGACCTTGCCCTTGAAAGAGTTTCCCTTATTGATATGAGTACAAGGGTTTTTGCTACCCAGGTTGGCCCTGCTGCTGTAAGGGTTGACCTTGTGGCTGCAAAAGTTGTCCCTGCAGCTATAGAGATTGGCCTAGTGAAGACATAGATTTGGAGGTTTGCTGAACATACTACATTTGCAGCTGCATGGTTTGTTGCAATTGTTGTGGGGTTTTCCCTTGTGGCTATTGCAGTGGTCCCTACTACTACATCATCGACCCCTGTTGCTGCATGGATGTCCCTTGCTACAACGAAGGTTTCCCTTGCTGCTACAGAGGTTATCCTTACTACTATAAGGGTACTTGGACTATTCCCAGATTGGAACCTTGAAAATTTTCGAACTTTATCTGGCCATAGCCACCAGGAATGGTGGTAGACCAAGCTCAACATATTGTCTAGGGTGAATGATGTAATGCAGATTGACCATTCCTTGAGAACCATATGGATTGTAAGGAGTTTGGTACTGAAGTTGAGCCTCATAAGGTTGCTGATATTAGAAATTACTTGACCCAGATGGACCAACGAGATTTTCGACTTATTGGTACTAGACATTGCTTGATCCAGTAGGATAAGCAGGGTTTTGAATAACACTAGAAGAAGGTTGGTTCATCCCAACCATGTGAGCCTATGATCTACTCACATTAGTTATGCCTGACACCATGGAGACATTTGGATTCTGCCCCCCAAGTGGTGGCATAGCCTTGCACCTACTGGAGGGACTGAAATACTGATAGAAGCAAGACTTGAGACCGTCAATTGCACTAGACATGCGACTTGGACTGACGAGACAAGAGTGTTCAAAACGGTGGGTTGCACCGAGACAGAAGTGACTGTAGAAATCACCGTCTATTGGGGAGTGAAGTTTTGAATGAATGGACCCGTGGTAGGCATAGTGCCAAACGCCCAAACATGATTATGATCAAGCGAAGAGGCACTAGGTGTACCTGAGACCAACTGTGCTAAAGTCACAAAATTAGGAGGTAAGTCCTGATAACCATTGATGGGGATGCTTCCTGTGTAGGGGAAACCTTAAGGAGGAAATTTATCTTCTTCCTCTTTGACAATGTGTGGAGTTAAAACCTCTGAGTGACCCAGAGAGGAGATTGGAAATTCACCTTCGGGTTCCATGGGTGGAAACAAGTGACAATGAATGACCGAAGATGTTCGAGGGGATAATTCGAAATGAATACCCCACTAATTTTACAAATTGTACAGACGCTGCAGTGATATCACAACAGGGTCAAACAAATGACTCAGAGAATAAACAACCAGTCCAAGCTGACCATCAGTAGTTGGTTGGCTCTCGGGAGTCTGGATAGGATTATTTGGAGATTCTAGGACAATATCAAAAAGTGACCCAATTTTTGAGGGAGGTGGAGGACGAGATGAAAAAGGTTGAATGCTCAAAACAATTCTGAGTTCAGTGCCTTGGTCCTCAAGTGACTGCGGTAATTTAGGAAATGGCTCCTTATACAATCTTTTAGACAAAGGAGAGGAAGAGGATCTGGGTGAACCTGATGGTTCAGCCACAATGGCTTCGTCTCAAATAGCAAGAAAAGAGAGATAAATTCCAAGGTTTTAAATGTACTTTAAAAGGAATACTCACAATTTGGTCTAGAAAAGACTAACAGGGATGTTATGAGATCGTGGGCAAACATTTTGTTAATATGCATAAACAAACTAGTTTTT
>APFE030530032.1:813-33665 GCA_000404065.3 Pinus taeda
AAACTGATAACAAGCCATGTGCTGAAAACAAGATACTGCCAATGGGCAAGCCTGCAACTTCGTCAATGATGTGGGCTCTTCCCTCTTGTGGTGACCACCCTTGCCTCCCCTACGAGGCCTCCGCTGTGTCTCAATCTCAGTAGATGATGATCGTTCATCACCTTGCTCATTAGTCTCAGTAGTTCACATGGTGTTATTGAGCAAGGTGGAATAAACAAGTCCAAATGATCGCTGCTCTGCCTGCAAAATGCTGTGAAGTATGCTGTTTTCAAGGGGAAACATCATGAGGGATATGTTAGGGGAAGGAAATTTACATATAGGAAAGGGAAAAATATATATAAGAAGGGAATTTTGAAGGAAAGTATCACATAATGCTAAATATGTCATTCTATCTTTCAACATTTGCAAATTAATACTTTATTTAGGGAAACTTTGAAGTCAAGGGAAAGGACAATGAAAATCTTCATGCTGGAGGGGAGGATACCATGGGCATAGGAGGATAGTGCAACATCACTTATGTATGTACAGCTAGCAGGCAGCTCGCTTCTTTTTGGTTTTGCATGCCTTTCATAAGCATACTCTGTTTTTTCCATATGTAAAAATGACTATCTGATGCTGATTTACAAGGGGAAGGGAAGGGTTGCTGTAATCATTTTGCAATGAATGGGAGGGAGATTGTATCAAGGGAATTATGAGAATGAGGGCGTAATGAAACCTACGAACCAAGTATGCCAACCAATTTACATAACAGCAGTGCGTTAATAGCGCTGGCAGCTTCATAGTTGCATTAATCATGAGCGAATTAGGGTTTCAATTACATGCGTTAACCGAAGGGATGGGATATCAATTGCATAGGAATTTTTAGAGGATCAATGAGCAATTGAATTAGGGTTTTCATGAGGGGAAAGGTAAGGGAAAACAGAGTTTAAGAATTAGAGTTGATAGCTAGCAGCGGATACATTTGGTAAACTCTGTCACGATTTCACACAGCTTCTATCCTCTGATACTCACAGCACGATGACATTTTCTTTTGTTTTTTATAAGGCTATGCAAATTATATATTTTTTTATTTTTTTATTATTATTTTTTTTTACAATGCTTGTTAGCATGCCTTGTCATCATTTTTTATTTATTTTCATTGATTTGCTGTGCAATTTAAATTCATAATTTGCTGTGTGTAATGGTATAGGGTTTGAGCGTGTGGCATGGGGAAAAGGTAGGATTTATAGGTAGGGTTTGTATGTTTAATTTGCACATGAGATTAATAAAAATGACATATAAACATATGTGAATATCAATGGGAAAATGAAAGGAGGGATATAAGGAAAAACTGCCTTGAGAAACAAACAAACTGTCAAAACATAAGCTTGCAAAACACCCATCATTCCTCCATCGATTTCTTGCATGAAATTATGATTGTAATCCTCCTTTGGAATCATCACACCACCACAAAGCACATAGAGGAGACATACCTCGGCAAATATAGGTGAGCTTGGAAGAGGGTTTGCTGATTAAATGAATTTTTATGCCCAGAAATCCGCGCGCTGCCCAGATGTCCGCGCACCTCTCCCAGAAATCCGCGCACCTCCCAGATGTCCGCGCGCGTGTAATTTCCTTTAGAAAAATTGCGCTCTCAGAGCCGCGCACTGCCCAGATGTCCGCGCACCTCTCCCAGAAATCCGCGCACACTCCCAGGCACTGAAATTGCTGAATTTCGCCCAAAATCGCCTTCTTGCCTTTAGCCTTGTAATTTCTTGCTCCCAAATGCACAATGAGGGTTTTCAAAGAGAGAATTTACATTTGTATGCTTCCATAAAAAAAATTCAACTAAAAAAAACCCACTTTATAATGTTTATACTTTGACATTCTTTTTTTAACACTGTTTTGGAGTCATTTTGTCCTGAAATGAGCTCTTTTAATGCGATTGACTCTGTTCTTTTTGCAGGTTGACCATCTAATGGACTGTGGAGAAGGAACCAGGGTTGTTGCCGGCACTTTTGCAACCTTCTGAGAATTTCTTTATTTTTTTTTACAAATTTGTCATGATCCTTGGACTTAAAAACAGGGTTTTTAAATCCAAGGCATAAAAATAATCTGTAGCTGAGGAAAATAACAATGAAACATGTGTACATACCTCCCTTTGGCTTGCTGGGCACTCACTGACCTTGACTCATGACCTTGATATGATTTTGACTCGAAACCCTAGACCTAAGACTGGGTACCTCAAGACAAAAATAACCACAAGTGTGACTCAATTACATGGTAGTATGTGACCTCATCCAGCAAAGCCAAGAAGGGAACAAAGACTAGCTCCTCCATTCAGTGTTATGGCATGCCTAGCGGGATGCAAAATTGACACTGATGAGACACCTAACCATGCATATGCAAAGAGCTATTGATCGCTGATGGAGGGCTTAAGACCGACACTAACAGGCCTGACTGAGGTTCAATATCTTGGGTACATAATTGATGAGCAGGGTGTACATGTGGACCCATCCAAGATACAATTCATTCAAGTTTGGCCAGCCCCAACCACTCTAACAGAGCTCCGCAGCTTTTTGGGTCTTGCCAAATTCTACGTTTGTTCGTGTTGGGGTTCTCTCATATCACTTGGCCTTTCAGTCAAGTCACCAAGGGAGGAGAAAAAGCAAAGTTTTTTTGGTATAAAACCCAACAGCAAGCATTCTCCAAGTTGAAGAATCACCTCTGTTCTGCACCAGTGCTCACATTACCAACCTGCAACAACCATTTGAGATTGAGATAGATGCCTTCAACTATGTTATTGGTGTGGTTCTTACTCAGCATGAGAATCTAGTGGCTTACAATAGTGAGACACTTTCAAACACAGTTCAAAAGTACCCCACTTATGACAAAGAAATGTATTCTATTGTGCATGCTTGTCGTTAATGGAAGCATTACATTCTGGGGAAGAAAATGATCATCCACATGGACCATCGACCTCTACAGTTCATACAGACACAAGGGAAGTTGCAGAACGATCGCCATCAGAAATGATCCACCTACCTGTAACATTTCCATTTGAACATTAAGTATAAGAAAGGAAGCACCAATAATGTTGCTACTTGCCTCAGCCAACCCCCGGTCATGGCACTGATCACTATGCTCGACTCTTGTGGGCACGAGACATTGGGGTGGCCACATCTTTACAAGAGTGATCCAGAATTCTCCAACACATACCAAACACTCCTAGAAGGGAAGCAAGTTCCAAATTTTCACCTTCAAGATGCACTGTTATGCCACCTAGGACACATATGTGTTCCTTCAAGATGCACTGTTATGCCACCTAGGACACATCTGTGTTCCTTCAAGATGCATTGTTATGCCACCTGGGACACATCTGTGTTCCTTCAAGCAAGTTTGCCAAGATGATTTTGGAGGCGCACTACAGTTGGGTAGCTGGACATTTCGGAGTAAAGAAAATAGTTGTGGTATTGCAGAAGTATTTTTATTGGCCGAAACTTCGTCAAGATGTGGGGAAGTACATTAGATCCTGCACCGCGTGCACCATTTTCAAACCAACCATTAAGAAGAAAGGCCCGTGTACTCCTCTACCTACTCCTAGTCGACCTTCAAAATCTGTCTCAATGGATTGCATATCGAGCCTTCCTTCTACTAAGCACGACAATGATTGTGTTTTCGTGGTCATCGACAGATTCTCTAAGATGGCCATCATGGCAGCGTGCAAGAAGACTATCACAGCAGTGGCCACTACTAAGCTCTTATTTGAGCAAGTATGGGTACACTTTGGGATTCCACATTCCATTGTCTCAAATCGGGACAACATATTCCTGAGTGCATTTTGGTCAAGTCTCTGGTCGATGCTGGATACAAAACTTACTAAGTCCACAGCTTTCCATCACCAAACTGATGACCAAAAAAAGGTTGTCAACAGGATGACCATACGCATTCTATGCATGTACAACTTGAAGTATCCACACACATGGGATGAAAGCCTCCCCTATGTCTAGCACAACTACAACAGAGATCTCCAAAGTTCAACGAGCTACAGCCACTTTTAGGTAGGGTTGGGATTTCAGCCATTATGTCCCATTGATGTTGCCATACCATTTGTAGCTACTCAAATAGATTTGGCTTATGTCTAGTTTGAAGCCGATAGGGCTAAGAACTTCATTGAGCACATTCAATACATCAGCTAGTAGGTCCATGATATATTGCACAAAGCCAATGCTAAGTACAAGCAACGCCACGATCAACATTGGATGCCACACAAGTTCCAAGTGGGCGACAAAGTTTGGCTACATTTGCATAAGGAATGCCTCGCTGGACCCCACCACAAGCTTCGCCCACTCTGATATGGTCCATACACCATCACCAAGGCTGTAGGGGACAATGCCTTCGAGCTTAGCATTCCGTCATTCCTTGGTTTGCATCCAATTTTCAATGTAGACCTCCTTCGACCATACTTTGCACCATTATTGGACACATCCAACGTTCCAGAACAACTCACAGCAACAAAGCTAAACCCAAACTACATGGAACATGCCACCACCAATCAGATCATGGACACGCAAATCAAGAACACTCACCAGCAAAAGATCCAACTATATCTGGTTGTCAAAGTTGGCCAACTCCTTCACCAAGGCAAGTGGCTCACCAGGGACCAAGTTCAGCAGAATTTTCCCCATCTCATGGAGGCACTCAACGCAATGGGGACCATTACTTCCTAAGGGGGGAGGAATGATCCAGGTGGATATTTTTATTTTTCTACTGCATCATTATGATTATATCTCTAATTTTTTGTGTTCTTGTTTAAGTTTTGATCAACAACATTCTGCAACATGAGGCTCATCTTTTGCTTCTCTTCCTCATCAGCTTCAAGTAGGCTTTTGAGCTCCATGTTTTCTTGTTGGAGAAATACAATAATGTCCTCTGAATCTTGAGGACTATCATGCTTTGAACTCATGCCCATGCTTACTGAATCTTCAACTATGATTTGAGGTAGAAGTGGTGGTGAATATTGTAGAAATCTTACTCTCCTGCCCAAACCTTCTCCTCTCTTGAGCTTCAAACTTGTAAGCTTCACATTCACTTGCAAACAGTTAAATCATCCTTGCACAAATAAAACTAATTTCTCTGATACCAACTTGAGCTAAATGGGAAAGTTAATATTTATTTTACTAAATTCCAATTCAGAATAGTAAACAAAGTGTTTGAGGATTATGAGGTAAATTGCAAGTTTTACATTAGTTTTTTTGTGTTTTTATGTAAATTTAATGAGAAAAATAACATAAGTAAAACACTGAACATCATCATAACAATAATAAACTCAGCAATTGATAAAGGAGTTCACCCCTCCTGGGCTAAGACTCCTTGGTCCAGCCTCTAATGGCTTGAACCAATCTCATTATGCTCAAAAAATACTTTAGTGATAAAGAGTGCATAAAGTGTGCTCACCAAAAGAGTGGCTATTTTCCCCTTCAAGGAAACATTCTCCTGCAAAGAACTCTCACTCTAAAGAAATGACAACCTATAATTATTCATGAAACAATTGGCAAGAAAATTGTTCTCAAATCAATAACCCATACTCCATCTAAGAATGAGCATAACAAGTACAACAATTCACTTGAAGTACTAAAAGAGAACTTTCCTCAAAGACATAATGAAAAAAGAGAAATATGAGCCACATCATAGATGTCTCAGCTATTGTAGAAAACATATGAATGCTAGGAAAACCCTACAAGGTTCTCTCCATTCTCAAAAGCCTTCAAAAACCGATTCAACCTCCTGGTTGATCATAGCACCCATACACTAAAACCTGCAAAATGTCTCTTCAAAAGTTCTCCAATGGCTCTGAAACTTGTTCCATTAGCTTCAGAAGATCCAAAATTCCTAAGAAACCTCCTTCTACTCCTCAATTGGATCAAAATTGAAGAATTTATGGCTTCCCCATGTTTTGGCACTAATCAAACCACAAAATTCACCAAACCCAGCATCGAACCTACAAATTTGCCTCCAAATCTGCCATCGGAGTGCCAATTTTCCCAATTTCTCAGTGAAATTGGCAGGGTGATAATTTCCCATTAAGCTCTTAATTCCAAAATTTTCAGGCATGTGGGGTGCATGGGACCGGTGGTCGGTCTCTTAACTCCCACCCCCACCCAATCTGCTAACCACCAACTAACCGGGAGGCATTGGAGTGGTCACATTTGGAAATATCGAGCGATCATGTTAAATGTTAACGTTGGTGGTTTTACAAACTCCGCATAACATCTTCCACGGGCGGCTCAATTTTGGTGTGGTGACATGTTCCAGAAACAGTTATCATCACGGTTAAGTTTAGTGGGGGAGCACAGGGCTAGCCTCCCACCTGTGGTCCTGTCCCTAGCCCCTAGGGTGAAGTGAATAGGGCTGGGGCTAGACCCCAACCCCCGCCCCCAATGCCGAAACCATATTACAACAAAACCATGTGAAAACCATAGTATAATAAGAAACATTGCGTAGTCAATTTGGTGAAGTCGTTTGGTTGTCTTCTGTGAGGTTGCGAGTTTGACCTCACTTGAAGTTGTTCAAACCTTTCCATAAATTTTGGTGGCCCTTGGGCTACCACGTGGCGGTCCCTAGCTATGCCACGTGACAACATGTGATTGGCCACCACCAAAAACCAAAAAACCAAAAAAATGTTGCCAACTCGAACCAATAGTGTTGAAGTTTCTAAGTCTAACATTTAGAAACCCTCCATGTACTTTCTGATTTATTCCTTCCTACTTGTTCTGATTAATTAACAAGTTATTTACCATGTAAATACTGAAAATAAACACAAGTACATGCTCAACACATTACAGATCATCAACTAAAGGAAACAGAAACAAGCACACAAATGACACCGTTATTTTTGGACTAATGTCCCCGGAAAAACCCAATGCGGGAAAACTGGTGTAGCTATCTGAGGGTTCGATTTATTAAGTAGTTTCAGAATACAATTTGGGTGCCAAATCTGACTCACCGAACAGAGAAAAATCTTGGAAGTTCCGGATTCTGCTCTCTGCATCAGCTTTGCGAGTTGTTCCGACAGTTCCGGCTTTTGCCCTCTATGTCATCTTTCTCGGCTGTTCCGATAGTTCCCGGCAATTCCAGTTGTTCCCGGCAGTTACGACTTCTGCCCTCTGCATCGTCCTTCCCGACTGTTCCGGCTTCTGCCCTCTGCGTCAGCTTTCCTAGCAGTTCAATTGTTCCTGGTAGTTCTGTCTTCTACCCTCTATTCTTCTGTATTCACTTCCCGTCAACTGCAACTCTTTATCACTCTCTCAACTTTCTTAGCAAACCTAGCCCCAGAAAGTCGAAATCTTGATCTCTTGGTGTGTTCTCCAAGTGACCCTCAAGCTTCCTCTTATACTTTTCTTGTTGACAAATCAATGATCGAGATTAAGTCCCTAATCAATGACTAAGATTAGATCTGGCTTGATCAATGACTTTTGGACCATTCTAACACAGTTTTATATTAATTCACATTAATATTTTATTTTCCCTAAGTTTAGACTTAGGGACTCCATTAAAAATATTATTATTTTAATATCTCCCAAACTGTTTAGAATCTGCCCAAACCCTTTCTGGGTATTGGATATCTCATGTGCCTTAGCCTCTCCACCAATTTTTGTGGATAGAGCACATCCGATGGTACCCCAAATCAACACTCCCTCTTAGAGAGGACTGTGCTCTAGTAATACTCCTCAATGAGTATCACTCTGATCATCCGGCATTGGTCCTTGTGTTGATGCTAGGCTTGCTGCCCAACATCCCCTACACTGTTGCATCCTATACTATTACCCATGGCCCTACCACTACCACTGGTACATCCGTATTACAACTCCCTCTGCATCCATGTTTCCTCCCATGGCTTTTCCACTGCCACTATTGCATCTGCACTGCAACCCCTCTCATCATGCTGCATCGTGTTGCCCATAGCACTACTACTACTAACTGTCGCATTGCAACCCAATTACTAAGAACTAAGTAACTGATCTCCCAACTCTGACATCTCTGTCAGGTTAGAAACACTCCTAATGTTGAAGCTCCCTCTGTCACTGACAAGTGCTCCCTCTCTGACCTCTGCACTGCTGCAACAACTTCATGCATCTCGCATTATTTCACACCTCTCTGTGCCATCCTGCATTGGTGTAACACTCTTGTACCTCTCGCACTGTTGCAGCCTGCTAGCCTCACGTTGTCCTGGGAATCCTGTATTATAGCTCCCTCTGTCACTCCATTTGCATCTGTCTCTACTGACATCGCTAATATTGCTACTCCTCTTCGGGGCTCCCATAGCAAGGTCTAATCCAAGAGGCTGGATACCTCGAGGATCCTGCCCCTCATCACCTATTGTCCTCCTGACTACAACTCGATGTCTCCCCACTTCTTCTAAAGTGGCACATAAGCACTCATGGCACATAAAACAGACAGGATCCTAGCCTTCCAAATGACAAATTTGGATGCCTCATCCAACCTATCCTAATCCCTTAGCCCATTCATGGCCATCTCTCTGCTCTTCTTGTCGACTCCTCCGAGTCTCTCTACTTCCTGCCTGGAAGTTCTCTGTTCAATTCCTGCTGAGTCTACTTCCCACCTAGAAGTTATTTGTTCGACTCTTATTGAGTCTCTCTACTTCCCATCTGGAAGTTCTCAATTTGACTCCTACTGAGTTTCTCTACTTCCCGTCTGGAAGTTCTCTTCTAGACTCCCTCTAAGTCCTGATTTCCCTCCTGGAAATCCTTCTACCAACATCAAGTTTCCCCTCTCCGATCGTCTGTGCAGCAACAACACTGATCCAGATTCCTTGGCTAGAAATTAATCTCAGTAGAAACTCCCTCTACCTTGGCCATGCCCTGTTAGGTATTTTTCTAACTACAGTACCCCACCAGCTCCACTCTGCAACTTACCCACAACCTCCTAAACCCTAGCAACTTGAAGGTGAGAGCTCCTAGGCTCTGCGCAGTCCTGGCACTGGAAAACTAGCTTCCTCACCCAACTGCGTCAGCCCCCTGGCCTTTGTGTGGCTCTGTGTGAGCCTGTCTTTGCCTCCCTCAACCTCTGTGCAACCTCTTCTTGGCTTGAACTTGATGACGTAGGCACTGCGTCACCCCTCCCTTGCTTCTTTGCTGCTAGGAACAACTTCTATCACTTGGGATAGTTGTTTTCTGTTGTTGTTGCTCTGCTTTGCTAATGTCCTCAATTCTCCTGTCATCTGCAACCACCCTCTAATACCATGTTGAAGTTTCTAAGTCTAACAATTACAAACCCTCCATGTACTTTTTTATTTATTCCTTCCTACTTGTTTTGATTAATTAACAAGTTATTTACCATGTAAATATTGAAAATAAACACAATTACATGCTCAACACAGTATAAATCATCAACTAAAGGAAATAGAAACAAGCACAAAAATGACATTGTTATTTTTGGACTAATTTCCCCAGAAAAACCCAATGCAGGAAAACCGGTGCAGCTATCTCAGGGTTTGATTTATTAAGCAGTTTCAGAATACAATCTGGGTGCCAAATCTGGCTCACCCAACAGAGAAAAATCTCGGCAGTTCTTGCTTTTTCCCTCTGCGTCAACTTCCCGTTGTTTTTGCAGTTCCCATTAGTTTTGATTGTTCCCAGCAATTCCGGATTCTTCCCTCTGCATCAGATTTTTCGGTTGTTTCAGTAGTTCCCAGCGGTTCCGACTGTTCCCGACAGTTTCGACTTCTACCCTCTGCATCAACTTTCCCGGCTATTCCCGCATTTTTTGGAAGTTCCGGTTATTCCCGGTAGTTCCGGCTTCTGCCCTCTACGTCAGCTATCCCTGTTGTTCCAGCTATTCTCGGCAGTTCCAGCTTCTTCCCTCTACATCAACGTTCCCGGCTATTTCGGAAGTTCTGACTGTTCCCAGCAGTTCCAGCTTTTTTCTGCTTCTATATTCACTGCCCCTCAGCTACAACTCCTAATCACTCTCTCAACTTTCTTAGTAAACCAAACCCCAGAAAGTCGAAATCTTAATCTCTTGGTGTTTTCTCCAAGTGACCCTTAAGCCTCCTCTTATACTTTTCTCGTTGACAAATCAACAACCTAGATTAAGTCCCTAACCAATGACTAATATTAGATCTAGCTCGATCCATGACTTTTAGACCATTCTAACACAGTTTTATATTAATTCACATTAATATTTCACTTGGCACCCTGTCATTCGTTAGAGGATCCCATTCATCGATACATTCAACTACCACATCAACTACTTAGTCATCTTTCCATGTCAACAGTAAAGACTGTTCACTGTGCGGTGTTGTACATTTTTGCAAAATTCGTCTGTTTATCAAAATGAACATAACTCATTTATGGGAGAATACGGTGTCTGTTTCATGTGAAACAGGTTGCACGAGATTTAGGATGACGAGCACTAAGCAGTCATTCAAGTTCCACATCGATCTGACAACTTGGAATTTTGAGCAAATTTTGAGCTCCAGATCACTCCCCAACAACAAAGCCAAAAATGCCAGTTAATTTAATTGCTTAAATACTAGACGTTAAATTATTAATGTGGGGAACATAAACTTGCGAGGTACTAACATTATGTGTATATAGTTGAAGGCACTAATGGATTTCTGACTTATGATACAAACTAGAGACAATGCTAAGAAAACAAATAACTCAAAAACAAGCACCACATAGACTTGTTTCTAGATGATAAATCAAAGAAGCAATTTTGTCTGACACAAGAGACATTATTTCACTCAGCCTTAATTATGAGTTTTCCTATATCAATTGAAAAATGAGGCTTAAGCCCAAAAATTCATTAAAACTTATCACACTATAGTTGTTATTAGAAGAACGATGTTCATACAAAAACATTAAATCGAAGAGATAACTGCTCATTACAAACAAACTATTTTAACTGCAAGAAATAAGGAAATCAATGAGACATATGATCACTAGGGTGCTAACACAGAACCCCTTTACAACATAGGTTGCAATATTTTACCATGAATTAGAAGGGTGTTCATGCAATCAATAGAGAGTTTCAATGTGTATCATGTTATCACATTTATTTAAGTTTGAAATTTTTTAATGTTGACAATTACAGTGTTAGTGAAATATTTGTAATAAATAGGAAACAATGTTGATAATGGGACTATCTACGCTTTTGTGAGGTCAGTAAATTTAAAAATGAACTAACAATAGGATTGTCACCGTTATTGTGTGTTTCAAAATAAAAAAGGAAAATGTGTTGACAACGGAAGTAGCAATGCATTTTTGTAAAAATGGTCAATTAAAACTCTGTTTTTTTATGTACATAATAGTAATTTCAAGCACGATTTTGAAACAAATGAGAACACATTTTTCAAAAATGAAAGAATTTTTTTCCAAAATGGACCCATTTAAATAAACCTCTCTCGGTTTTCTAAGAACTATCACGGTTTTGGATTTTAGAAGGGATCATTGGACCCTATTTTTCAGGATTTCGTGAGGAAAAAAGTCATGGATAGTTGTTGACTTGGATGCCACCTCATCAAATTCAACTTCTCGATCCTTATCTCTAACCATGACTCTAGCAACAACATATATTTTGATGTAGATAGTCTTGGAAAGTTTCATATGCACGTATCTAAGATATATGTACTGTTATTTTTGGATTACTGTAATTAATTTTAGAGACAAACATGTTTAGTTATTATTGTCTATAAAAGTGAAGACTGTAGAAGAAGAAATTGTTAGTGTTTAATTGAGATATAGCATCCTTGTGTATTTTTGAGAAAATCATTAATGAAAAGAGTCTTCATGAGCATTTATATAAATTCTTGTGTTGTATTTCCTTGTCTATCTTTTACTTTGTTTTATATTTCCTCATGTCTGGAAAACTGAGTGTATGAGATTTAGATTCATATTTTATGTTCATGTTTCTTTATTTCTTAGGCATTGATAATTGTTGTTCACTTAACCCTTACACTAATTTCCTTCATATTCCTCCAAATCACTTAAGTGTTAAAAGAATTAATGCTACCCAGCTTTTGTGTTTTGCTCATTGAAGTTGTGTTTGTATAGAACCTGATTGAGTTAGACTTGATGCCTAATGGTAGTATTTCACATAGCCCAACCAATTTCAATCATTCTTCAATAAACATGGCCATAGGAATCGATTGCAAACCTTCTACTACAGTGACCTTGAGTATTTGAGTTTAGGGAGAGATCCCTCTCCAGATTGAAGGGCCAGCTTTCAACCTCAAAGAGGTTCGAGGTTACCTTAGAGGTTTTCCTGTAGCCAGAGTTTCCTCTAAGAGATAACATTTTGGCATCGTTGTCAAGGAGCGAAAGACATATTTTTCCCCAAACAATTTTATTGTTTAAGATGATATCTCTGAGGTCAAACAGATATTTGGATATCAGTTTTGACTGCAAGTGTTTTCTCTGGTGACTCCATTTTCAAGAATCCATAGTTAGAAGCTTCCATGGTGACTCCATTGTCAGAAGGATTCATAGCTCAAATGATTCAATGGTTATTTAAATAGGCCAATGAAGAACTCAAACTTTGTTGTTTTAAGGTATGCAAGTTTATATTTTACTGTTATTCCTGGATTTCATAATCATCTACCCAAAGATGAATATTTTCTGAGAAATGAACCAAAGTTTAGTGGTAATGATTTGAGCTTGACTTTGAAACATATCGTAAATTTTCGTGACTTTACTGATCTTCTTAAAGTCAAGTATGAAGATGTATACATGAGATTATTTTATGATTCATTCCAAGGGAAGTGCGAAAATTGGATTGAATGGTTGTCTGCGAAGTCCATAATATCCATAACAAGCTTTTGGGTTATCTTCTTGGAAACATGGATGGAGAAAAAAAAAATTGTAGTGGATCATGTTTCCATTCAAGGTTTTAGAGAATGGAATGATGGGTATACTAATGGTGAAGTGGATAAAAAATATTTTGCATTTTTGTCCTCTTATTTAAAGTCATGCAAATGTAGCTTAGAAGAAAAGATTCATTTCTTAGAAGAGTATTCCAAGGAAATTCATATAGAGCTTGTAATCTTAGAGGATCAGCAAATTTTTCTGTATCAAGATCGTTCTTTTGGAATTTCTTCTCAACAACAATGAAAAGACAGGTTACTTCCCTTTATTATTGAGAGGGGGGAATTTTCTATTTTGGATTATGAATTTGAAATAGAAAATATGCATGAAAATATCAACCATGATAATCAAATTATAGAATACATTGAAGATCAAGCAAGATATGGCATCTACCACTTTGATGATCCTGTAGCCATTTATATTGAAGAGTTTTTTAGTTCAAATTTTCAGCCATGGTTTACCTATGAAGATCAAGTTTATTCTAAGCTATCATTATATTGTCAAGCTTTTATTTTAATCAACTATAATCAATGAGTTCGGTTTTCAAATCAAATGTTAGATTGGTTGTGTTGGAAGTTTCATATAACTTGAAGAAAGATAAAGTCAACTGGTTAGAATAGTAACAGTGTACATAAACAAGATCACAAGACGGGGCATCCTTTCATTTTGGAATTTCATTTTTTAGTTTTCAGCAATTGGTGTTTAGGTTGAAACTAGATTTCAGTGTGGATTTGATTGTAATAAACAATTTTTAGCTTTCACATTGCAGTATAGTTTTTAGTTGGTTTAGTTTAGTTTCAGTTAATGATTGGACTAATTTAGAGAGAAGTTTGCATAGTAGGATACAGGTTCCAGGTAAGAAGCTAGAAATATCCCAATGGATCAAGCCTCTGGTCTATGGGGTTCTTGTTGCCATCCATGATTGACAACATCCTCGTGAAGCCAATTGTTATCACATTTATTTAAGTTTGAATTTTTTTAATGTTGACAATTACAGTATCAACGAAATATTTGTAATAAACAGTAAACAATGTTGATAATGGGACTATCAATGCTTTTTTGAGTTCAGTAAATTTAAAAATGTGCTAACAATGGGAGTGTCAACATTATCATGTGCTTAAAAATAAAATAAAAAAAGGTAAAATGCGCTGACAATGGGAGTAGAAACGCATTTCTGTAAGAATGGTCAGTTAAAACTCTATTTTTTCATGTAAAGTACATTAATGTTGGGCACTCTTTACAAAAAAATGAGAATGGATTTTCAAAACCGAAAGAGGTATTTGTCTACAATGGACCCATTTAAAAAAAAATCTCTCAGATTTTCAAAAACTATCACGGCTTTGGATTTTCGAATGGATCACTGGACCCTATTTTCAGGATTTCGTGAGGAAAAAGCTCATGCACAGTTGTTGACTTGGATGCCACCTCATCAAATTCGACTTGTTGATCCTTATCTCTAGCCATGACTCAAGAAATAACATGATCTTTAGACGCAGATAGGCCTGGAAAGTTTCATATGCATGTATCTAAGAGATATGTACTGGTATATTTGGAATATTATAATTAATTTTAGAGACAAACATGTTTAGTTATTATTGTCTATATAAGCAAAGATTGTAGAAGAAGAAAGCATTGGTGTTTATTTGAGATATAGAATCCTTGTGTATTTTAGAGCATATCATTAATGAAAACAGTGTTCATGAGCATTTACATAAATTCTTGTATTGTATTTCCTTGTCTATATTTTGTTTTGTTTTATATTTCCTCATGTCTGAAAAACTATGTGTATGAGATTAGGATTCATATTTTATGCTCCTGTTTCTTTATTTCTCAGGCATTAATAATTGTTGTTAACTTAACCCTTACACTAATTTTCTTTATCTTCCTGTAAATCACTTAAGTTTCAAAGGAATTATTGCTACCCTGGTTTTGTGTTTTGCCCATCGAAATTGTGTTTGTATAAAACCTTATTGGGTTAGACTCCATGCCCAATGGTAGTATTTTCACACAACCCAACCAATTTCAATCATTCTTCAATAAATCTAGCCACATGAATCAATTTCAAGCCTTCTACTATAGTGACCTTAAGTAGTTGAGTTTAGGGAGAGATCCCTCTCCAGGTTGAAGGACCAGCTTTCAACCTCAAAGAGGTTCGAGGTTACCTTAGAGGTTTTCCCGCAGCCAGGGTTTCCTCTAAGAGATAACATATCCTAGCCCTTAAGTGAGCAATCTCATTCTATGAACAAGCACATTGTACATAAATAATGAAACAAATAGCAAATAGAGCAACAAAGAAACCATGTAATTCAAAGGAAATGTGTACTGTAATCTTATTGCAAAATTAAAATAGATAACTATTGTTGAATTTCAAAAGAAATGGACTATGTTCTAAACTGCATTATAATCAATGGAACAAACAAACATGGGCCAAGTTGGTGGGCCCCCCCAACCAGTGTCATGTTGACTAGAAGACTATATTATCATGCACAGTCCACACCACAATAGATTCTTAGAACCACTAGCATATCATTGTATTAAAAAAAATCTCAGTATCATTTTACTGTAGCAAAACCCCATCAATCAGCTTGATCATAATTACACACACAACAAACTAAAAGTTTGATGATCTATTACCAACAATTGATCAACCTTTCACATAGTTGTGTGGTAGAATTATATAGAGTTTTGCATTACAAAATACATTGAATAGATGGACTCTATGAATCCCATGTTTCATGCGAAAAAATGCACATCATGACAAATTGAGAATGGGTAATCTGGTGGATTCCCCAACAAATTTATATTGAAACTAGATTTTATGGAGACCACAATCCACTGGAGAGGTATGACAATAGTAGAGATTGTTGCAGAAACTCATTTTCCTTATTGAATGCACCAAATTTGGAACTTGTTGATCAAAACTTTTACTAATGAATAGTGCATACCTCAATAGACCTTGAACTAGTTTAATGAACATGGTAGCATGTCGATGGGTCTAGGAATAAAATCTATGTTGTGGTTTTTCCTATAGAGGTGTGCAAGCATGTGAACCATGGAAGCGGGTTACCAGATCTTTGTGTGGGGTTACAGACCCTGTCTTGGAAAAATTGTCATTGGTGGAGAATAAGTTATTAAGTCCTTTAATTCATTAAAAATGACATGAAAACCAACAATTAAAAATAATTTACCTTGTAGACTAGTAACGACATGTTCCAAACAATCATATGGGAAAGGATAGAATAGAGGAAAGGGGGTGGGGGACGGGGGGGTGGGGGGTTTACAAGATCAAAAAGGGATAATGTGGTAGTAAAAATGGCATCAATTTGGAGCTCTGAAAATGGCTATGCTCTCTATTGAGTTTATTGTGCTCAAAAGGAGAGGATGTTGGTTCTAAAACAAGAAATGGAAGCTCAACTCCAAGAATATGAACATGTAGATATATATTTGCAAGAAGATTTTAAAAGCATTTAGAATCAGATTTGCCTTGCTATTATTATTTGGATAGTCTTAAAGATCATATTTTTCAGGCTTTGGATTATACTAAATTGGCTAAAATATTAAATAAAGTAAAAGGGTACCTCAATCCACATGAGAAATTGTAGTTAAAGGAAAGACTTAAAATTCTAAGTTTCATAAGGACAATATCATGTGCAATCTAGGCTATGGTGATGATTAATTTATACACAAGAACTCAACTCAACATTGTAGGGATACATTTCTCCATCAATCAAGGAGGAGGGTTTGAAATTCTAGAATCATTTGATCAAATCCATTGATCTTTTTCAGTAGAAATTCATTGGTTCTATGGATTTCCTGCCTTAGTATGGTGTGACTATTTTGATTGTATAGATGGAAAAAAATAGTTGAAAGCATTATGTAAAGAAATCATAAAAGAGAACCTTTAACTATTAGTGAATTATACACTATTTCAGTTGTTACCTCCACCTTTTCTATCTTTCAATTGCTATGTGCAATTCTTAGTCCCTTTGAAAATGAGAAGGTGAAACTAGAGCAAATGATGGTAGAGACTCATGATGTTTTATTAAGTAATGACTTTGCTCTCATACTAGAACAATCACTAAATCTATTTTTGTTGGCATGATGGATGAGTTTAATACAATGTTTAAGGGAAGCATCCCTCTTGCTAAGATTTTTCCTCCAAATTTCCCATGCAAGCACTATACTTCTTGATCATCTTACCAAGAATAGGTCCATCAACATAAATGGTAAACTTCCACAAATGAAATCATTTTATGCTCTAATTTATGCAAAATATGGAGGATGTATCAAGTCCATATTCAATTAAAGCTAAGAAAGGTTTTGAAAGGTGTCACGTAAATAGTTTCTTCTACTTGTGAATAGCATTATAATCTCATATTAATAACCAAAGTGAACTGGAAAACAACTAGAAGTACAATACATAATTATATTCTATGAATTGGAATGCCTTGAGAAAGAGAGACAAGCACGTTGAATATTGTCATTGGCGTCAAAGGGATTATATCATTGATATTATATATAAGTACCCAAGTATTTTAAAAAGGGGGTTCTTGTGAAAAAATAGAAGTCAAGAAGTGAAATGGTGGTTTCAAACCCATGGTTTAGGAATCCCATGGTATTTTCCCATGGCATTTGTCCATGGTGTTTGGAAACGTGAAATGAAAAGGTGAATTAATTATTTATTTAATGAATTGACATGACATTTTGAATTAACATATATTTTCATGAACGGTTATGATAATGTATAAAAGGAGAAAACTTTGGAAGGAAAATATGTATGAGAAAAATAATTATTTGTGGATTAAACGAGCCATCTAGGCATTTTTTCTACAAATTTTTTTAGGGGGGTTGCCTCAAATGGTAAAATTTTGAGCATATTGAGGAGAGATCTAGGAGAACATATGTTTAAAATTTAAGATATTGGTTCGCTACACTTTTGAAGATATGCGTTATGGAAGTTAGGGTTTGTGATTGAACTTGAAATCAACTTCAAATGAGTCATCTCCAGATTTTTGCTATAACTTATTTTCAAGGACATTTTAGACTATGAGATTTTGAGATAGTGGTGAGACCTCTAGGTACATGTAACCAAAATTTCAAACATTTTTTCTTTATACTTTCTAATATATTCCCTATGGAAGTTAGGATTCCTAAATGATCCTAAAATTAGTTTCAAACATGTTAGTTTGGCATTTTTTCTATAATATATTTTATGGGATCTTTAAGGTCGTGAAATTTTAAGTAGACAAAGTCAATATCTTTGTGTACATTTCATATGATAGGTAGTTATAGTTTATGATATATGTCTTATGGATGTTAGGGTTCTTGAATGCTCCTAAAATTAGTTTTAAACAATTCAATTTCACATTTTCACTATAACTTATTTTTCGAGATGTTTCAAACCATAAAAGTTTAAAAGATTTGTGGGGACATGCAAAAGTACCTCAAATAAATATTTCAAACTTTGGTTCACTATAATTTTAGAGATATGCTTTGTGGAATTTAGGTTCTCTAAATCCTCCTAAAATCAATTACAAATAGGCCAACATGATATTTTGGCTATAACTTTGTTTCTAGGACTTTTCAAGCTGCTATTTTCACAGCTCTAAGGAAATATATAGAAGAACCTTGGATAAATATTTCATACATTCATTCATTATAATTTCAAATATATTCCTTTTGGAAGTACAAAAGTACCTTAGGTGAAAATTTTAAAGTTATATTTACAAAATGGGATGCATGGCATGTTGTACAAGTTCATTCTTGGGAAGAGACCAAAAACAAAATGCTTTGGGAGAGTTACTATAAATTTCATTTTGAGATTTAAAAATTTGGTTATACCTAGTGAAGGAAAAAGTAGTGAGTATACCTAGTGAAGGAGGAAGCAACAAGTAGACCTAGAGAAGGAGGAAGCAACATGTAGAACTAGTGAAGGAAGAAGTAGGAAGCAGACTCAGAGAAGGTGACGTGAATGTTATCATCTTTTGAAGAAGTTATATGCATTAAATAAGATTTGTAATTAAGGGTTGTTAATTAAAGGGATTGATGCCTCTTGCTAAGTTGGTGCTTATTGAAGGCGATTGATGTCACTAAAAGGTTGGTGCCTACAAATATTTGTAGCATTGGGGATTGGTGTCTCTTGTAGATTGGTGCCTATGAGTATTTGTGGTGGTGGGGATTGTCATCTCCAATAGGTCACTGCCTATGAATATTTGCAAATGTGGGGATTGATGTCTACAATGATCTATAAGAATATGTTGATGCTTATTATGGATTGTACTAGAAAGGATTGGTGTATCCAGTAGGTTGGTGCCTACAAATATTTGTAACAGTAGGTTAGTGCCCACAAAAAATTATAAAAATAAGTTTTGGTTTCTCCTAAAAGGGTTTCCACGTAAATCATGTGTTCTATGTTGTGTGATTAATAGGTATCATATGTGATTATGGTTCATGAAGGTTTAAATAAGTAAAAATTGTCTTATATTGACTCACACCTCCCCCCACCCCGCCACTAAGTATAAGTGTGTGCTCAACAAATCATGCATGATTGTGAGCATGGTTATGAAATGGTTGTGGAAGAAATAGCAAGGAATGACGAGAAGAGTTTCCTCCTCTTTAATGTTTTGTTTTAAAATTTAGACATGGATCTAAAAATACACAACATCAATAAAAATTACAATTTTTTATGTGATCAAACGCAAGAAATTTCTTCCAAAGGCACCAGTTCATCCCAAATTCATTTAGTTGTTGTAGTTGTAGTAATGATACTATTCCATAATAAATCATTGGTGATCGTTATCATGATGTAGATAAATAAGTGTGCCTTTGAATATCATTTGACTCGACATGCACAAAATATTGTTTCAATACAAAATCAGGCTACTTTGACCAATTCAATGATAATATTTTAGATATATTATTTTATTTTGAACTAACTAATATTTAGAACACGGACGTATATATCTAGAAGTAAATGATTGTCCTTTTATCACATAAAATGCCTTCATAGCAGAGTATGAGTGTAGGTTTATAATAAGTTGATAAAGAGTAAAATTAGTTGAAGTCATGGCTTAGACATCTAGGACTGTGTTACCATTCACCAGTTTGATGGAAAATGGATCTTTTATTATCACTCCCACCAACCACAAAAGAGTGGATTATATTCAAACAAAATAAATAGAATTGACCACTAGATAAAAATGGAGATGATGCAACACAAAATTTTAAAGCAAAAGACTAATGATATGTGAAGGAAAACATAGGGACCTATAATCAAACAATTAATGTTAGATCCAACCTAAGAAACCTAAGATACACTTTTGAAATGGAGTTTAACATTGTTTATTGAGGGGCAAGGGTAAGAGATTTTGGGTAGGCATCATTCACCCATCCTTTTTGAAATACACCATTTGATTGAGCTAGTTGAATGCCTCTATAAGCTTTGATGTTTGTAATAAGAAATGGGCCAAGCCAATGCATATGTATATTGCCTAGAATTTAAAGTAATTACTCTCATATAGCAATACCATTTCTCCTTTCTCAAAGGTCACATTCTTTATATGGTTTTTGTTCCAAGCCTTCCATCTTAGCTTATCCATATTTTTATGGAATTCCACCAAGAAGTTGTCTTCCTCTAGTTCTAGTGAGTTTGCTAGATATTATTACAATGATTATTATTTTGACATATGTGTGCCCTTGGAAATGAGCCAAATTAGTACAGAAAATTAAATCAGCACCATCACTTGTCTTTTGTAGTCCAACCTAAAAGGCATGTTTTTGGTCAGTGTTCGGGTGGTGGTATTATATGCCCAAGGTATTAATGGGATGAACCGATGTCATTTATCTCCAATAATATAGAAAACCATGGTTATTCCATGTTCTAGTATTTAGTCAAAGGCTTCAACTATATTTTTGTTTTATGGTTCAAATGTACCACTCTTGTGATTTTGGGTAGTAAAATTCCTCATCATAGTTATATTGTCTTATTAATGAAATTTGAACCCAAGTCTGTTATCAGAATCCAAACACAATATAACCTAGTAATGACATCTTGTTAATCAAGTATTTCAAAATAAAATGATCTATGGAAAAATTAAAGTTTTCTCCAAGAAAATAGTGTCTAAAGTTTTGTAATGCATACACCACCACTAAACATTATTCAATAGTAGTTTAGTTGTGCTCTACCCAAGATAGCTTCTTGCTATAAAAATATATGGAGATATATAGATTTGTTTCTTCTAATTAAAAAAAAAAAGTGTCCCTAGTGTAATACCTAAGGGTTGGCATTCACATTGAACTCAATTGTTCAATTACAAAAAACCAAGATTGGTAAACTCATTAGCTTAATATGCTTTAATATGTTAAAGGAGGCTTCACATTTATCAATCCATAGAAAGTTATATCTCTTATTTAGAAAATTTTCCATGTCTATCTAATAGTATATGGAATTTTATTAAATAGCCTATACTATTTAGTAGGTCCCAATTTTAATTATCCTTAAGGATTAGCTTAAGTTGTCATGAGCTAGATGCAAGACCTCTTATCTCTCTCCAATATTTGGGGCGGTTATGGGTTTGACTCTCTTGATCCCCTTAGGATTAGGCTCCATAGTCAAACATAATGATTTACCCCATTTACTATCCATGGATCATGGGGAAGTACTCAAATGGTTTTCTGTGACCATTTATTTGATGGGGGTGCAGGGGGATGTCCCAATCTCAATCATAAAGTATGAACATTGATAATTGTTGGAAAGTTGACACCCAAAATGATATTTGTTGGATCAACAAAGAATGTATGTTGACAAACCACGTGACCTAGAAACACCTAAAAAGGAGTGGTAAATGTGTGCTTCTTCAAATTCAAGGAAATATACAGTTGATAGCACCTTTCAAATATGAGATAAAGAATCATAACATGATCCTTCACAAAATCATACAATTCCCAATCATCTAGATATACATCCAAATGTTGTGGATATAATCATGAATGATACAATAACTATCCTTGAGAATACAACATGTTCCTTTTTCTCTTCATTTTTCACACCAAAGGGCATCACATTATAGACATATGATCAAAATTATGTTGTGAAGGTTTTCTTCATTTTATCTTCCTCTTTGATGCAAACTTTATGGTATCCTAAAATCCCATTAGTGAATCAATAGGTTTATTTCCTAATAACATGGTCCAATGCTTTGTCACCAAAATATGTCAAGAATGGATCATGGATGCAAGTAGAACTGAGTAGCTGAAAATCAATACACACTAGGATTCCCTCCCCCCTCCCCCTACTTCCCCAACGCCCCCTCACCCGACCAACCCAATCCACAAAACCCCAACAACTTCTAATCCTAAATCATAATTAGGCTAATACAAACTAATTATTCCAATGGAAATATTAATCCTATTGTCAAAATTTTATTTATTTATTTTTGAATCCTCTACTTGACCCTTAGGTTTATTCAATAATGTCTAATCTTAATCAATGTAGCATCAATATTTAATTATATCTTCATATATCACATATTCCTTTTGATCCCCTTCATCTATGTACAGTTTTGAGGAAATAAGATCACATAATCCTTGAGTAGTGTCACAATCTCTATCATTGTTGCTTCATCCCAATAGTGAGGTGATCCTTGTTTTATATTATGTCCCAATATTTATTTTCCTTAGTTTGATAAGTTGCCTAAATATTTTCCCCTCCATATCATCCATAGTTTCCTTCACATATTACTCACCCTCAGTGTCCTTAAATTGTGGAAAACACAATTCATTAAGTCATCATCATTATCATTATACTTCTAAATATTATGGAAATGATTCAATGCTTTTGAATTTTATTTCCTCTTGGAAATAATCAAATATTTATGTTATATATAAGCATGAGAAGGCTATCTACAAGGTCAATTATTACCCTTAACAGAGATAATGATGCTATGATTCTTACTAATATAGGGGAACGTAGCATAAAAGTATTAATGCACAACATCCTAATCCTATGTATGCCATCTAGCTTCTGCATGCAAGTACTAAACCCTAGGAAGTTGTTCAAGAGTGTATAGAAATAGATGAGTCCATAACATCTTATAATACCCCTCTCAGATCTATATTTTTACTCAATTCTCTTTACGAATGTTGAGTGTGGAATTTCCTTAGTAAATTCTTAAAATATCAATAAAATTCCTTATCTAATAGGGTATACTTCTTATCAATTTCATTGAGAAAGGAAACCGATACCTCATGGAGGTTAAACCTTCTCCCAACTATACAAGTTTTCATTATGGGCAAGCCATCAGCAAGGTATATTGGCCTTGAGCACAACATCAAAGGTTTGAACTAACTTATCCTCATCAAATTCATATTGAATCAAGTCCAAGATCTCATCTACCTCATATGTACCATCATAAAGAGGTGGGAGCACCATTTCTATCCTATCCATATGACATGTTAGATTGAGGCATAATGTCTAGAGGATATCTCAAGGTTCCACACCTTCCAATCATGTAGAACATTTCTTGAGTTGATATCCATCAAGCATATGCTATACCAATCAATATCATCATCTATGGTCAAATTCATGTATTCATTCCTCATTCATATCATCAATTTGTAGATATGGTTAACCATTTATGTATCCGTAGGCTCAATATACCTAGCTCCTTGATATTTTCCTTGAGCACAACATCCAAGATTTAAACTATCTTATCCTAATAAATTTCCTATTAAATCAAGTCTAAGAGTTGGGAGTATCATTTCTCTCCGATCCATCTGACATGTTAGATTCAAGCATAATTTCTAGAAGATAGCTTAAGGTTCCACTTCTTCCAGTTTTGTGTAACATTTCTTGATTCAATATCCATCAAGCATATACTACACCAATAGTAGCACCATTTGTGGTCAAATTCATGTTGCAATTCCTCATTCCTATAATGAAATTGTAGGTGTGATCGACCATTGATCTATCCATTGATATACCTAGCTCCTTGATATGGATCACTAGGTTGCACCACCCACATTCCCTCAAATTTAAATGAAAAGATTCCTTTCTTTATGAATTCTATTTACTACAAAATTTCCAACAACCTTAACCCCTACAAAATCAACTTTAGCATTTTCTATCTCCTAATCAAGTTAATGTTGTATTGGTTGGTGAGGTCCAATCAGATCTAGGAATAGGACAACTTTAAACTCACCATAATTTCCCAATATTTTTTTGGTATAATGTTCCCATAACATGGCATCCCTCCCCTTGTATCCAACAACGTCAGTATTCAATTGAAATTTATAGCTACTCCTCTTTATTTTCTTCCTTTTTACTTTATGAGAGTATAGTTATTGATCTATTTTCCTGTTAGGGAAAAGAGTCAACCTCCTAGGGGATATTTAATATTCTCTTTATTTTTTTATAGAGATGGTAATCCTCTTTCTCACTCAGATATTCAATACTTTGTCAAATAATATGTAACAACCCCTCCCAACATTTACCTGCTTTTACAAGATCCTAGGGCAAATGTGAGGTTGATTGCTACTATGACATGATCTGGCCTCCAAGTTCTAGTTATGAAAGTGGGGCCCGCAATCCAACCACAAACTAACATCCCTCAAAGAACAAAAACCACTTAGGAGGTTGCAAACCACCCTAGGTGGTCAATCCTTGAGTTAGAACCCTTTTTCGCTGACCTAACTCCATAACTACACCCTTGACACACCATGCATGTGGTATGAGGATATAATCACACTCATAAGCCTTCTTCCATGCAGTTATGACCTTTCCCCATTTTTGTGCCAATGGTTCCAATATTTGAGCCACTTTTCCAGTCTAGCCACTACCCAAAACTGCCTTTAACTTTCCAGAATCATAATTAAGAAGATAACAATGCCAAACATTCAAACTTGAAGACAAAACTTGACCTAGACTACCTAGTACACATTAGAAATTTCGTCAAATATCTGGTAAAATTGAAAGCTACAGGTCATGAATGCATATCTAATCACAAACTTCTGAACTTCATCTGAGAATCACCAAGAAGGCTCAATGCCCTCTCAAGCTAGTTGCAACAACACTTGTTAGCCCATGCATTCACCAACCATTCAAATACTTATCAAATCATGAATAAGAGCCATAGCTAGAGCACATCATAGAACCATGAAAGTAACTAGCATATAACCATAATAAGAGCCATGACAAATATTCCATATAATCAACATAATAACAATTACAGGTGCTCATTAATCACAATAGGAAAATAGCTATCATTAACTTATGAAAAAGACAAACAAGTCAAGGACTTCCATGTACCACCCTACCATAGATTGGGCTTAACCAAATATTTCTTTCAGCCAATCACCCTTGTGCCATATTATAGGAATGAATGTGGGATCTCATGGGATAAACCAAGACATAATCGACCAAGGAATCTGGAGGTTAAACCACCTCCACCCTCAAGCTACCATGATCTCACCTATACTAGTCCCAATATCACAAAACCAAACCGAGCTTGGATGCCTTATAATTTCTTCACCATACCTTGAAGATTTTTCCTGTCTCCACCCACCTATGGAGGGATTCCCGAAGAAAACCATCTCCACCCCCAACCCTTGGGAATTTTCCTTAGACCACATCACCTGATTCCAAAACATTCTGACAATCCAAAGCTCAACCAAGGATGAATCCCACCACACCATGTCTATCCAGGAAATGGCAAGGGAAGGTTGAAATAACTACCACTGCAGGAAAAAACCATGCCAATGACAGTAAATGAACCAAGTAAATAAATGCATGTACCATGCATTCACATCCTAGCAAGGAAATCACACATGCAACCTACTACCTGCAAGATCTTCCTATTGATGTTGTTGATCTAACCTTCTCCTTGCACTCCCTTACTTTCCTTTGATTTCCTTTTCTTTCCTTTGTTTTCCTTTGGCCTTCCTTTGTTTTTTTATCCAAGTGCTTGCTCTCTTTCCTTTGCTAAACTTGCTCCAAAGATGGGAAAAAGTTGTGAATTGATTCTTTGATGCCTTTTTATATTGATGTCTCCTTTTTCTTCATTTTCCTTCATTTTTCCTCTAATTTCCCTTGGATGAAAATTTGTGTCTCTTCACCTTCCTTTTCTCCTATTTTCTTTATTTCTCATATTTAAATGTCAATTATTGCCTCTTTTCCTTTGCCAATTCCTATAGCCATAAATAAACCACAAGTGATCCCCATTATGATGTTCACCCACCATTCAACTTGGAATACATGTCCCATAACCTAGGTCTTATTTTATTTACATTGAAAATCAACCATGGGTTGTTACAAACCCCTCCCCCATAGGGGAACACTGCCCTCATAGTTCTATGAAACTTATGAACATCAAAACATACTACCTATGGTGCTTTATAGCACAACTCATTACAGTATTTACAATGACAACTAATGAAACAAAATAACATACCGCTTATGGAGCTTTATAAACCCAACTCGATGCAATATTTACAATGATATACAGATACATATACTTATACAAATTTGCTTCAACCAGAAAATAAACATATTTTCCATGGAGCTTTATAAACATAGCTTGACACAATATTTACAATAATATACACATATATACATATGCACATTTTCTTTAACCGGCAAATAAAAGGATATGATGCTTGCATTAATGACAAGCGAATCTCGAGGCTCACACCTCCACCCTCAAAGTAGTACTAGGATTCACCTCCTTCCTAGGTAGTCTAGAATCCACTGCCAAAAATAAAGTTTGTTTGCAATGTCCAGCACCACAATCCTTGTGCTACTTGTTCTCTCAGCGAACAATTATCGACTCATTGTTCTAGGGCACACTCCTAATATGTTTTTGATTCCATCTAGCAATGCTAATAACAAAAAAAAAAATCATTCCTCAACCTTCCCTTCTCTGCTTCCCAATCCCTCAGCCAATCCAGTCACCCCCTTTCGTGTAGTCACTCACCTTCCAAGTTCTACATCATCCCCTTCTCTGCTACACCTTCCCTTGGGTGATCCATCCCTTAGCAAGGTTTCCTCACATCAGAAGGTCCAAAGACCAAGGCATATCCTTGCCTCAAAACCCTCATATCAATCATATCATTGCTCATGTCAATCAATAGACATTATTGGGTACCAGTGTCCCACAATGGCCTTGCACTTGAAAACATTACGATCATATTGTTTCATGTTTCAATTCCTTTTATTGTTGTTGTTAACACTCTTGAAACCAGTTCCAACCACCCGACTGGGCATTTTCCATGCTTTCCTATATGAAGCACATAATTTCCATTAGACTGAAAAGGAATTGAAATAAACTCAAATCATACCTCATTGATAGCTCATCAATAGGGTACACTTGCAATCATGTTTACTTCCTATCATAGTAAATCAAATTACTCTTTTGATAAAATCATCATCATATATAGAAGTATCACATATGGTTAGCTCAAAGTCGATGATCATAACTGAAAATCATAAACTATGTGCATAATTAAAAATTGAAATAAAATATTGATACTTATCTTTCAAACGGTCTTTTTGCTTATGCCTTTCTTCTTTGTCCTTTTTGTACACACATTGAATTGATTAGAAAACCCGCCAAGCACCCAATTCCTTCTCTTCTCTTCAATGATGTATACACATTGGAACGATTATTAAACTCGTTAAGTGTTGGGTAGGGTCCCCCCTAGGTCAAATTTTTGTAAGGAGCCCTCAATTTGAGGAGCAGAGCGTGCTTCACGTAGTGTTTTAGGAGTCATAAGGGCTTTAGGGTGGGTCAAAGCCCCTTATTTTGTAAAGGATTGGATCAATTTGTATGTTTTGAGCTCCGCCCATGGTTTGCAGACCATGGTATTGTAAGAGAAAATATATATATAAAGGATTGTCTTAGTAAGTCAAAGGCATGGATATGTTTTGATATTTTTGAGTCTGTAATTGTCATATCTTTCTTTGTTAGAGCAAAGGGGAAGGCTCATGCAGCTACGTGAGAGGGGACCTTGGTAAGTCTGCAGTTGTGTGCATAGGCCCCCTGCAGTTGTGTGCCCAGGGTAAGAAGGATTGTGATTGTGAAGATTTGAATATAATCAAGAATATTTTGAAGGAAGACATGTGTACTTACTATTGGGACGGGGTCCCCAAGGTCTTATTTTGACTAATTTTTGTAAAAGCCTCCGCATTTTAAGGAACGAAGCGCGCAGATCATTAAGATTCAAGGGGTTTAGGAAGGTCAAAGCCCTTAGTTTTTGTATTGTTTTGAGCTCCACACATGGTTTATGGACCATGGTATTGTAATAGGAAAAAGTATATAAAGGGATGCCTTAGCTTGTCTATGGCAATAGAAGATAGTATGTTATGAGTGATACTTGTCTTTAGAGTCTATAATCTTCTATATTCGAGCGAAGGGAAGGCTCCTGCTACTGTGTGCACAGAGACCTTGGTAAGTCTGCATATGTGTGCATAGGCCCCTGTAGCGAAGTGTGCAAGGTCAAAGGTTGTATTCTTGAAGAACTGAAGTAATAAAGAGAAATTTGAAGCATATTTGTCTTATGTTATCTACTTTACAGTTTATGCATTTATTTTTCATTATATCTTATCTTATCTGTAGTTTCATCGTGAAGATATAAATGTGGTTGCCTACATTAAATAAGGCATGCTGAAGTAGTTAAGCATAGCTTATAGATTTTCTAAGTAAGGAAATAGTTTACAACTGAGTTTATATAAGTTGCTAGTTCGTGAAGGTCGGATTGAGCCCTAGATCAGGAGAAACCCCACAGCCACACTCATACCCCTCTAGGTGTAGAAACCTGGTTCTATCACCCCCACATATTAACTCGAGTGATACTGTAATCTTCCCTATGCAAGTCGTTTCCGAAAGGGTCGATAATATAGGGTTTTGTTGGTTAACGCAACCTAACTTCGAACCCGGGTCTAAGCCCCCAACGCCAACACTCACATTTCGTACTTTACTTTATGCAATTAATGTTTAAATTTGTGCTGCATAGTAAAATATAAGATCAGAATTAATATATGAATGTTGTTACAGTTAATGAAAATTAAGGTTCATTGATTTATGCACAGTAGATAGAGTTTTAGATTTGCGAATTAGTCTTTTTGTATGAATAGATTGGATTAGGTATAACATTAAGTAAGATCGTGTAGTGATGTAATAGATTTGTACTTGAGGCAGACTAAGTCAATATGCACACTCCATAATCCTTTTGGATGCAGAAACCTGGTTCCAGCATCCCCCAATATCACCTTGAGTGAGGCTACAGTTTGCGCGAGCAGATCATTGTTGAAATGGTCGATGATAAAGGGTTTTTTTGGTTAGCACAACTAACTTTGAACTTGGGTCTAAGCCCCTCAAGCCAAAAAATGGTCTCGTTTAGTCATGTAAACAAGAGGCTTGTAGAGAAGTATAATTCTAAGGATGATCCCCGAGAACATTTGTCTCATTGGACTACGGCATGGGGTGAAGAACCTCAACCAGAATGGGTACACATATTTGTCCACACTTTGGATGTGATACCAATGAATTGGTATCTTGAAACTGAATTGTGTCACGTCATCGCCAACTGGTATGATCTAAAGGAAAACTTCATATTGACCATTAGCTTCGAATATTTTTTTTAGTGTATCAATGATGCCCTTCAGGAAATCAAAGCGTGAATTTTCCGGACACAAAATGAGCCAATGAATCTGGTACAACCTGATTGCAACTCGCAGTTTCAACACGCAATAGAATGTTATAATATGACCATGAAAGAGGGCAAGGAAGATCCATGCAACATTAACATCTTTGAATCAGAAGGACAGTGAGGTTGCAGGACCAGAAGTTGAGATACTTGACATAACACACCCTGTTAAGATGAAGTAAGTCAATATAGGCTCAGAGGCATAGCCCAAATTCGTATGCATCGGAGATTGTTGGGATGAGGATACAGTAGCTTTTGTTTCCAAATTACTGCATGAGTACCAAGAGCTATTTTCAATGAAGTTTACTGAGTTAAAATGCATTGTAGGTGATATGGGTGTAATGAGGATCACTTTGAAGCCAGGTATGAAACCCGTAAAACAACGACCACAAAGGCTAAACCCAAAATACAAAGAAACTGTGAAGGAGGAGCTTGAGAAGATGGTCGCAGCTGGAATAATTGAACCTATGGAAGAATCCAAATGGGTGAGCCCGATGATAGTGTAGGAGAAAAATACTAAGGGAGAGATAAGGATCTGTGTCGATTTAAGAAAGTTGAGTGATGCATGCGTACATGACCCGTTCCCAACACCATTCACTAATGAATTTTTGGATAATGTGGGAAGATAAGAGGCCTACTCCTTAACATATGGTTTTTCAGGGTACCATCAGATTAAGATTGCACTAGAAGATAGGATTAAGACCACTTTTGCTATTGAATGGGGATCGTTTCAGTATACAATCATGTCATTTGGGTTGAAGAATGCACCTACGATATTCTCCAGAGTTGTCATCAAAATGTTTAAAGAATACATCCACAAATTTATGGAGGTTTACTTTGATGATTAGACAATCTTTGGACTGTTAAAGAAGCATGTTTTGAGCTTGTGCTTGATTTTGGATACCTACAGGAAATATCGAATCTTGTTGAACCTGAAAAAGTGTATTCATTATGTACCATATGGAATATTATTGAGACATGTTGTTTGCAAGTAGGGGCTGATGGTGGACCCTACAAAAATTGTTGTTATTATCAATCTGGATCTGTTGAAGAACATGAAGTACCTACGGGTGAATCTAGGGAATACTGGTTATTATCGGAAGTTCATAAAGGCCTACACATAGATCGTTGCACCAATGGAAAAATTACTGAAGAAAGATGTCACCTTTTATTGGGGCAATGGATGTCAACAGAGCCTCTACATCTTAAAGGAAAAAATGGTCACTGCGCTGATCCTAGTGTTTCCAGATTGGAAGAAGGAGTTCTGCATTCATGTAGATACATCATGCATATCTTTGGGTGTTGTATTAGCGTAGCCAGAAGAAAGGGACCTTGATCACCCCATCGCATTTGCGAGTCGAAAATTATCTAAGGCAGAAAGAAATTATTCCACAACGGAATGAGAGGGCTTGGCTATGGTGTATGCACTGTAGAAATTCAGGCATTACTTATTAGGCGCGCACTTCAAGATGTTTACAGACCATTTTGCATTGGAGTGCTTGGTGAACAAGCCTGTTTTGGGGCAGGAGATCTGCAGGTGGCTATTGTTGTTCCAAGAGTATGATTTTGAAGTAATAGTAAAGCCAAGATGATTAAACGTTGGGTCGGATCATCTGTCCAGAATTGAGACCGGCGAAGAACCAATGAACATTGAAGAAGGAATCCCAATGCACAACTCTTTGTAGTAAGGGTTGTTGATGATAATTCCACTGATATCATTTACTTTTTGTCTACCAAATAGCCCCTGCGCAGTATACAAATTTATAGAAGAAAGAACTCGTAGTTAGGGTTGTGCATTTTTCTCTGATTGCTAGACATTTGTATAAAATGGGCCCTGGCATGATATTGCGCAGATATTTCCCTAAGCACAAAGGACACAGTATTTTGGGAGAATCACATGGTGGTGTCGCAAGAGGACACTGTGCAGGCAAATCCATGGTGCAAAATATTATAAGAGCGGGACTATGGTGGCCCATGGTGCACGAGGATTCCAAAGAATATTGTAGTGTTTGTGATGTCTACCAAAGGACCGGAAGACCATCAAGAAGGGACAAATTTTCGCTTAGTCCACAAGTCACCTTGTAGGCTTTTGATAAGTGGGTGATTGACTTTGTTGGACTATTCAATTTGTCGGGAAAGAAGACTGGTGCACGATACAATATTTATACGACGGATTATCTAACCAACTGGGATGAAGCACAACCAATAAAGGATTGCAGTGTAGACACTGTTGTGCAACTCATATTTGAATATATCTTGTTGAGATTTGGGTGTCCAAAGATCCTGATGAGTGACCAAGGATCGCACTTCCTACACAACACTATTGAAGCATTGACAGAGGAATTTCAAGTACATCATTAGAAGAGCATGCCTTATCATCCTCAGGCGAATGGCACATTGAGGCTTTCAACAAAATTTTGGAGAATTCTCTTACTAAAGTATGCAGCATCAACAGAAACGATTGGGATTTGTACATCCCAACAGTTTTATGGGAATACAGGACTACCTGCAGGAAGTTGATAGGACAGACTCCGTTTAGATTAGTTTATGGACATGAATTCATAATGCCTATGGAATACATAGTATCGAGTCTTAGAATCGCCGCAGTCACAAACATGGTCGACAATGACATTATGGAGGAACTATTGGAACAACTGCTCACACTCGAGGAAGATCGATTTATTATAAGATTTCACCAACAAGTGCAGAAAACCAGGGAAAAGGCCTCGCACGACCAACATATTACGCAAAAAACTTTCAAGAATGGAGACTTTGTTCTATTGTACAATAGTAAATTTGCAAGATTCCCGGTAAAATTCAAAATGCATTCGTTAATACCATACATTGTCAGGGATATCTTAGATGGTGGCATAGTTCATATCATGAAGCTAAATGGAGAATTATTTCCTGGATGAGTAAATGGTAGTAGGTTGAAAATCTACAGGGGCGATTCTATCCTTAGGACTGAGAAATGACTATATGAACAGATAAAAGTCTTAGTGCTACAGGCAGTTGGAAGGAAGCATGAGACTTTAAACTACTCTGCCAAAGAATGACTTCAACGAGGAGGAAGTGATGCACAGTATTCAAGAGGATGGAAAAGATGGAGGAAGTTGTGACAAAGAAGGAGTAACCACACTGCAAGGAAAGGTGTAACACAGTTCATCTAGAATATGACCGTTGGGGTTGTTACAATTGTTTTAACAGAGAAATTGCCAATAAAAGGGGGGGGGGAATGCATTTAATGGGCATATATGGGCAAATCTTCTGCCAAATTCGCATTTATGA
>APFE030530039.1:3957-44766 GCA_000404065.3 Pinus taeda
AAAATTAAAGTTCGGGCAGGTTGAGTGAAACCCTTGTCCGTCGACCTGATCGGACGCAATTCGCTCACCAACCTCTGACAAAACAAACGACCTTTGCCGGCCGGGGAAAGTGGTTTTGGGTTCGTACACCCGACGCGTGTCAGCTGGTTAGGTTGTTCGGAGGCCCTCTGACAAAAACAACTTTTTACCACACCCATTGCGATATGCCTCCACGTGGCTCGTGGTTTTGCTGGGTGGTATTGAGGTGCATTAAATATTTTGCCCGCGCGCGCTGTTGAAATTACAAATTCAACAGACTTGTCTTGAAGCCACGCAGCATTGAGAATTGCCATTCCATTGTACAAGTCTTCATTAGATATGTCACTAACATTCTTGCGCCCTCCTAACATATAGAGAGCGATTTGGACCGTGCAGGAGCAGAAAACCTTCTTGTGTCCAATGTCGCAGTCGGAAAAAATCCGACGGTAAATTCTTAAAACCATACTCTGAACTTTCACATAATCGCACTCTGTTGCAAGGTCAGACAGAATGTGTACAGACGCCCACATAAAGTCTTCAGGTACCTTCGCCAAATCGCTGTCATTCAAACCAATAATATCGAGGAACCGAGCCACTTCTTTGCACACTTCCTTTGCATCATCACATGAAGAGTAATAATTCCGGCATAAATAAAATAGCTCTTCAGTTATTACTTGGTACAACCATCCATATCCCCTGATTGAGCAGAACAGCTCCCTATTTTCTGCCCTGTACTGGCAACATAGACGTAGCAGATTAAGTCTCTGCCACAGGGCCTTCCAGCAATGATTTTGCTGCAACTTTATCTTCTTCGCCTTGTCAGCATTAATTAGAGACTTGTAGTCTGAAATCAATTGATTTAACAGATTTTTCATATCGCTCTCTCTCAGGACTTTGGTATAGTCAGGAATGACGTGTAGACTTGCGTTGCTCACGACGTATTGACACATCTGTTGCCTCAGTTCAGCCTGCGGAATGGCATCACTAATATTGAAGGGCTGGCGGGTGAATGGGTTAAGGGCTTCGTGTTTGGCGTCCCAGATATTCTCCAGTGTCCTGCGGTTGTAAAGAACCTGAGCAGGGTCATTTGTAAGCGGTAGACGAATTGGATCGTAAGCAAATTCTTGTAACAATTGATCAACATACCCTTCGGGGATACCAACACTCTCCGAACGCATTTTGGAGCTGGGGACACCCATATTCGCCGGTGCACGAAAACTTTGTCCTCTTGTTTTCTCTATATTTGTGTTATAATCCTTTCCTCTTTCTAATCTAAATATGTCACAAAATTAGGGTGTGGCATATGTTAGTGCGTCATTCTTGTGTTATATTCCTTTTCTTTTTAACCTAAATATGTCACAAATTAGGGTTTGGCATATGTTACTGCGTCGGCGCGTGCACGTGGTCACCTTCTCCCACCCCAATCAACAAAATGGTGTGAAAATATCAATGAGGGATCCAACTTCTTAATCTACAATTTTTTTTATGAGTGTATATTGTTTAAATGTTTTTCATAGTGATTTAATTTTTTTAATTTTATATTTTGGTTTTTTGTATTTTAGCTGACATGAGCAAAATTGGGTTGTAGAATGAGCCTCTAGGTTCAATGACTATGTTTTGTTATTTTATTAGCAATAATTCACTTCAATAAAGGTGATGGACACAAGTTACTTAATTATTTTTTTATGAAGTGGGTAGATCATAGGTTAAAAAGTTATGTTTTTCATTATAAGAGGTTATAGGTTCAAATCTACACAGAGTTGAAGGGTCTTATAACACCAATTCAATGTTTGACTTAGGCAAGACTTTAAAATAAATTATTATTATTATTATTAATCATTTTTATTTAAGTGGTTGTCGTTAGTTCATGGTGGAGGTCTTTGAGGAGGATTAATAAACAATAGTTGATTATAGATAGCCTTTGTTGTCATGGTCCACTATTGCTAAACATGGTTATGTTATGGTTGATGATGGTTTATTACAATCATGATGTTGTTGACTATGGGTGTCCATAGCTAACTATGGTTGTCCATATTTAACTATAGTTGACTATGATAGATTATGAATAACCTTCATTTACCATGTATGATCAAATTTACCATGATCAACCTTGGTTCCACATTGGATAGACATGGATTGACAATGGTTGTCTATGGTTCAACACTCAATGATGGTTGACCATAGTTTGAATTGGTTTACCACTTAACCATGACTGACCATTTCGCCTCGGTTGACCACTTGGCATTAGTTGATCTTGTTGTCCAAGGTTATATATGGTTGACCATGTTTGACCATGGTCAATTGTGACAACCATGGTTGATCATGGTTGAGTATATTTGACAATGTTTAGCCACAGTCCTCCATGGCAGTCAATGATTAAGCATGGTTAGCCATATTGATCATGGTTTGTCCATGTTGACCATATTTTCTAAGGTCATATCCTAGTTGATCATGCTTGTTGACTTATCCATGGTTGACCATAGTTACCCATTATTGATCATGATTAACCATGATAAATGAATTATCCACGGCTAACCACTCGACTATGGTTGCACACTCAACCATTATTAACCACTTCACCATGGTTGATCATGTTGGCTAAGGTTAAACCCTGGTTTTCCATGCATCACAATTTTTGTGATTGTGACCATGAATGAGCATGGTTAACCATGGTCTAGTGGGCAACCATGAACAATTTGTTGACCATGTTTTCCCATAGTTGACCATGATTGATAATGGTTGATAATGTTTACATATGGTTGACTATGTCTAACCATGGTTGATAATATTCACTATCATTGAACATGTTTGACCATGGCCGACAATGGTTGACCTTGTTTGCCCATGGCTGAAGATGGTTGACCATGTTACTTATTAACATGTCAAGCTTTTTTACGACTAGTGTAATTGGATAATAGGTTGGTCTCGTAATCATGCGAGACAAGGTCAATTTCATCCACAACCACTATAACCATTAGGTGTAGCATGTTTTCCCTTAACATGGACATAATTTCGTCAAGGTTTATAACTCAAAATGTCACCGCCTTAGGTTCATTAGGGAAGAACATGATCTTGAAAGTTGAGGTGTAGAAATTGGTCTATGGAAACTTTAGAAAAACTCATGTTTTACACCTTCAATCTGGCTTGGACAATAGTGGATATCATTGTTAGGCCTTACAATGCTCTAGGTGACATGACATGTAGAGGCGAAGGGCTCAACAACTCTTTAGTTACATTTCAAAAGAGAGTTGAAGTGGTAGTGCTAGTGGATAAGAGAAAACAAGATCAAACTTACTTACTTTTTGAGGATAAGGATAAAAGGACCATATCAAACATGGGAAACAAAGAGTCTAAGTTCAATTAATTTGATCACTCTTTCAAGGTATCTATTAAAGAAATGCCATCCATGGAACAAGAGGAGGAAATTTTATGGTAATGAAGTGTTGTCATAATATAGACTTGTGGGGTTCCCTGTGATAAGCCACATACGTTATGAGCCTTGAAAATGAGTTGTGGCGACAATGATAACACATAATTAGAATTGCAAAGGAGAAAAAATTGTAACAACATGGTATTCCCTTGTCATTTTGTAGTTTACTTTACCTTTATTTCAAATCTCCTAGATTCCCAAGTATTAAGATATCTCTTACTCTGAGGAGATAAGTTTGGATGGATCTAGATGTTTAGATATTTTATTTGCATGCCAATTTGCTTGAGCCCCACATTTCCGAGATATCTTGGATGTTCCTAGATATAATATATGTATTATGAATTAACTCACTACCAAACATCAAAATTATTTTTCTCATCAATCCTTCAGAGTTTGATGTTAGGAAAAATACTAAGAGGCAGGTGAGGGGGCAGGGGGTGAATCAGTATTTTAATCTACTTTAACTTTAAATTTCATATTCTGAATTTTTCATGCTACTATTCTTTATGAAACTAACGTGTGTACACGACTTCATTGAAGGAAAACAATGTATATCGAGTTTTCTTATTTTTCATACTTTCCGTATAATATATAACTATATCATTGCATTACTAATTTCAACAGTCATTTAGTATACAGTTGATCTGGAATTTATCCACGACAAAGAATTAAAGGTATTATAGACTCATGTGCACAGATGTGCCTATTTTACTTTATGCAATGGATCGATAAGATTGAAAAATACATAAACACTGAGGTAGTTAGAGAAAACATGACACGAAAACATGTAATACAACAAGTTTAATAAGGAGTTCACCCAACACTCCTCGGCTATGTCTCCTAGTCCAGTTTTCAGTGGTGGCCTCTTTATTATGTTTTCAAAGCAGAGTTTCTTTAGAATAGTGAGCTCAATTTGAGTCTCACTCAACAGATTGGAGTACACAGACTCTCCTTATTCATGCTTGACCTCTTCTAGTCAGAGTAGTATGAGCCCAATCTGAAATTCATACATGACATGCCTATGTTGACGAGCTTGCTTGAACCTCTCAAGCCTTCTCTAGGGTGCACAGACTATTTGATTCTCTCTCGCTCTATCTGGCTCGATGCTACCTTCAAGTTAGCTCAACTTCTTCTCTCTATTCTCTGCTCTTAGCTTTCTACATCTAACTAACTCCTTTCTGTGTATCTGTCCTCTTCTTCTATTAGTTTATGGCTTTAAAGCCAGTTTGCTTTTTGTCGGTTCATTTTTGCTTCCTGGAATTTTGGTTTTCCTGCCTCTCTCCATTCGAACTCGCCTGTTCTGTTTCATCATCACTCGGTAACACTTCACAGGGAGGTGGCCACCTATTCTGCAACGGGTGAGTGTGTCAAGTTCCTTGCACATATTTGAATGGCTATTATTTCCATTTGCTCCAAGATGCATGCAAAACACGAATCTTCTGCCAACTCATCGTCCACGTCGAACTTCAAATCCCATGTAATCTTGCTTTATCTGGACACGCGTCGAGAAGGAAATGGTAGTGGAGTGTACAAGCCTAGTTTTCTATTATTGGGCTTGCCTTTAACACACATGGTATACCCTCTTACTATCTAGAAATTGTCTCATTCATTTTTTGCTAATAAAAAAATCTTTGCAGCTATGGAACTGTTTTACTTACACCAAAGTGACCTGATATTAGAGAAGTGTATGCCTCTCAAATTATCTTTACTTTTTCAGTTTGTGGAATGCATAGATTCCCAAAATTATACAAGAGTTGGTCCTTAACATGACAATACAATTCTTCTACTTGTTTGCCATGACTTAAAGTTGCATATACATATTTAAAATCTATATCATGAGCATACTATTCAATGTAACTTTCATGAAATACTGAATTATGATTAAGTATAGTTGATGCATTTATGATTGGTCTGGACAACATATCTGCAACTTTATTGTGTATGCCCTTTTTATACTTGATGACTAGATGAAACTGTTGTAGAAAACCCATCCATCTATAATGTCTTGATTGCTGCAACTTAGTTTGGGAGTGTAAATATTGAAGTGGTTGATGATTAGTATGTATAACTAACTCTTTGCCCATTAAGTAATGTTTCCACTTTTTCAGACTCTATAATAATGCATACAATTCTTTATCATATGTGGGATAGTTAACTACTACAGAATTAAATGTCTTAGAATGATAACATATGGGTTTACCATGCTGCATCAACATTGCTCCCATGGCATACTCACTGACCTTCGTTTCAATCTCAAATGGTCTTTGAAGATTGAGAAGTGCTTCTACTGGTGTTGTACTAATATTTTCTTTGAAGGTGTCGAAGGCTTTCTACTATTTGCCTCCCCACTGAAACACCTTGTTCAATCCTGTTAAAGCATGTAAGGGAGCTGCAATTAAGGAAAAGTTAGAAATAAACATTCTCCAATACTGTGCTACTCCGAAGAAGCTTCTAAATTTTGTAGCAGTTTTGGGTTTAGGTCAATTTACAATAACTGCAACCTTAGAGGGATCTATCTTCAATTCACCACCCCATAAAATATGACCCAAATAATTCAAAGATGTTTTTCCAAATTCACATTTTGAGAGTTTAACATAAATATTTTCTTTTCTCAAAACATCTAGAGTCTACTTAACATGCTTTAAATGTTCTTCCCATGTTTTACTAAATATAAGAATGTCATCCAAATATACAATGACAAAATCATCAAGAAAAGGTATGAGTATATCATTCATTACTCTCATGAAAGTAGGAGGAGCATTAGTTAAGCCAAAAGGCATAACCAACCACTCATACAATCTCTGCTTTGTTTTGAAAGCATTCTTCCATGCATCTTGCTCTGTAACTTTGACCTGATGACCTTTAATTGATTCAATAGATCGTCTATGCGAGAAAGGGGATAACAATTTTTTATCATTATCTTATTCAGCGCTCGATAATCAGTGCACATTCTCCATGAGCCATCTTTCTTTCTCACCAAGACAATTGGAGACCCACATGGTGATGTGCTAGGTCTGATGAACCCCTTCTCGAGAAGATCCTGTACATGCTTCTTGATTTCTGCATTCTCTAAAGAGAACAACCTGTACATTCCGATGTTAGGCAATGGAGCATCTTGTTGAAAATTAATATCATGTATTATTTCCTTTTTAGGTGGTAGACCTTTAGGTTCTTGAAACAATATATCATATTATAAAACAACTTTTTCTAAATTAGCTTTCTTTCTAGCATCACAACCCTCAAATACATTGGTTTTACCAGGTTTCTTTTCCTTTACAACCATCATTAAAAAAAAATTGCATGAATTTACAACTCTTTTCATCTGCCTTGATTTTATGAGAGTATAATTATTATTGAGTTTATGAGCTCTTACAATATATTCAATTCCATCTTTAACAAGTTGATACTTGTTCTCAGCTCTATAGAAAATAGCTTTTCTATCATACAAGTAAGGACTTCCTAAAACAATTACACATATATCCAAAGGAACTATATCTAACTCAACCTCATGTACAAATGCTAACCCAAAAGAAAACCTAAGTTTACATTGTCTACTTACTTGTAGCTCTGCTTTATCACATAATCAACCTAATGGATATGACTTTTTATGAGGTGTGGTTAGTAATCCCAACTTCCTTACAATTGCTTCAGAAATTAAATTTACTTGTGAGCCGCTATCAAACAAGGTATAAATCTTTTAATGCTTGGAAATAACTCAAATATGAAAAATCTCATGTATTTTCCTCTCATTTTCTTCATTATCAGTAGATTGTGTAGAATTACTACTAGATGCTTCAGAATTTTTACCTTTTACATGTGTGGTTGCAATTGTTGTTTCATCACTTGAATCTGACCCCAAATCCTTTTGAATAGCTGCAACAGTCTTCTTCTTCTTGCCCTCGAATTTCTTGGATCTCAGCTCTAGATGCAGGATCTAGTAGTGCTCATCATCATGCCCATCCTTCTTATAATTAGTGCATGAAGACTTGGTCTTTTGTACAGTATTGGCCTTCCTCTCTTTCCATTTCTATTTTCTCTTTTCCTTGCTTTTGCTTGCAGTGGGTTTCGATGATCCCCTAACTTCTGGGTTCACATTCTTTTCTCTAGCCTCTAGATGTGTAGCCTGAATAGATACTTCATTTATGGTAGTGGGATTAAACATTAGAATAGTGTGCCTTAAGTAGTTGTGTAGACCACCTAGATAATCTAGCAGAGTTTCAAGTGAGTCTAAAGAAATTCCTAGAATCAAATCTCTTTTCCTAAATTCTTGAGTGTAACTTTGTACACTTTTCCCTTTTAATTGGCGAAGAGTTTTCCAGATCGTCATGGCTTGTTGCAGATAGGCTAGTGAATAGAATTTCTTTTTAATTACAGAAACAAATTCACTCCACACAGAAAGAATTTTACCATGTTTCTTCATGTCAGCTTGTGTCCTGCCTTCGCACCATACCAAGGCAGTGCCTCCAAGGCATGGGCTGGCTAGTTGAATCTTACTTTTGTTTGAATCAATGCTCTACAGTCTGCAATAAACATCAATCTGTCTAATCCAATTATCCAACTTCTCTGCATTCAACTCTCCATCATATATCAATAAATCAAATTTAACATCTAATTTAATCAAAGATGTTTTCTTTTTGTTTTCAGGGCTTAGACTAGGAGGCATGGGAAGTTTTTCTTCTTTCCCTTTGCCTTTAGAGTGGTCATGGAGGAGAGATTATTCTACTCCTTTATCTTGTTTGGAGTTTGATGAATCTTCATCTCTACCTTTCTGAAATTATCTATACATTTCCTCCACCATGGATTTCATGGTCAGGAAACCATCCATGAACTGAGAGTGTGATTCCAAGGGGTTTTCTTCTAACATTTTCCTCTTAGAGTGGACTCTTCCAATTTTAGGGTCAGCTTCAACGAACTCTCCTTCTCCTAATTTAAACTTTGATCTAGTTAGCATTCAACAACAAAATTGAACACAATCTTTTCTAACCTTGTAACCTAGAGCTTTGATACCACTTAATATGGAATTTATCTAGGACAAAGAATTAAAAGTATTACAGACTCATGTGCATGGATGTGCCTATGTTACTTTATGCAATGGATCAATAAGATTGCAAAATACATAGACACTAAGGCAGTTAGAGAAAACATAATATGAAAACATGTAATACAACAAGTTTAATAAGGAGTTCACCCAATACTCCTCGGCTATGTTTCCTGGCCCAAATTTCAGTGTTGGCCTCTCTATTATGTTTTCGAAGCAGAGTTTCTTTACAATAGTGAGCTCAATTTGAGTCTCACCCAATAGATATGAATAAGTAGGATTGGAGTACATAGAATCTCCTTACTGATGCTTGACCTCTTCTGGTCATAGTAGTATGAGCCCAATCTGAAACTCATACATGATAGGCCTATGTTGACGAGCTCACTTGAACCTCTCAAGCTTTCTCTGGGGTGCACAGACTCTCTGACTCTCTCTGGCTCTATCTGGCTCGATGCTGCCTCCAGATTAGCTTGGCTTCTTCTCTCTATTCTATGCTCTTAGTTTTCTCCATCTAACTAACTCCTCTTTGTGTGTCTGTCCTCTGCTCTATCAGTTTATGGCTTTAAAGCCAGTCTGCTTTTTGTTGGTTCGTTTCCATTTCTCCGAGTTCTAGTTTTCCTAACTCTGTCTGTTTAAACTCCCCTATTCTGTGTCATCATCACTAGGTAACGCTTCACAGGGAGGTGGCCACCTATTCTACAATGAGTGAGTGTGTCAGGTTCCTTGGACATATTTGAATAATCGTTATTTCTGTTTGCTCCAAGATGCCTGTAAAACACGAATCTTCTTCCAACTCATCATCCACATCAAACTTCAAATCCCATGTAATCTTGCTTTATCTTTGTCAAATCTGGTCATTTATCAGGACATGCCTCTCTTGTTGATCTAGGCCCCCCAAATCCTACGGTCGTTGTTCGTATCAGGCAGGTAAGTAGGATGACGTTTACCTGTCTGATGTGAGTGGTTTTCCCTCTCTTTCACTGGACATGTGTCACACAATATGTGGCATCCGACGAGACTTGGCTTACCACCTCGAGGCCTTCCAATATCCTGCCAGTTTTGTGGAATCCACGAAACTGAATTAATTACTTTTCCGCATTTCATAGCCATTTCAGGTCCAGGAACTTTCGTGCTTTGCTTCACTGAGGGGGATGCCCTGTGATACATGATTAGTGCTTCAGTGATAATCGTGTATCAGAAACCACCCCTGTTTCTTGAATTAGCCTTAGGTTTTGCCAATTTGTGCTAGCACGTGTTACCATGGGCCAACAGTCTACGCACTCGACCAAGGGTCCTCATTGCTCCATGCTGATCACAATTGCAACTGTCACGAGGATTCCTTCTGATAGCATGATCTTTCTAAGACTTAAATCTGTTTGGCATAATTTGAATGAGTTTATGAAAACTTAGAGAGTGTTTAGGATCCAATTCGGATCAACAGTAAAGAGAAGATAAATCACAAGACATAAGAAAGACATATGAACACCAATATTTTAGGTGGAAACCCAATGTGGGAGAAAACCGCCATTGTTTTCATTTTTTTCTTCTTTCTTATTATATAAAGGAAATATTCATTACATATTGTACTAATGCATACTCTCATGAACACATAGGAACCCACCTGCAGGTGGCTACAACCTCCACTCATTCTCCAAAACCCACTAGAAGGGAGCTACAACCCCGTGATCTCATTTACCAGATCCTACCGAAAGGGAGCACCAATCCCCTAAAAAAATTTACCAGATACCACTCGAAGGATGCTACAACTCCCTCAATGAACGCTCCAACACTAAACACCCTTCATAGACCACATTTCATAATATATTAGACTGAGTCCACTAGTCTCAAATACACATCAAAACATGTAGGCCACCTTTCATGATATTTTCACACTAGACCCAAACCAACAATAAGTCCAAAATAATATCGAACTGAATCTAAAAATCAAAATCACTAAAGCACTGGAAACCAACTGATCATTAAATCATCAAACCACTGAGTACTGAAGAAATACAATCATTGAACTGAACATCAACTAACGCACTAGATCAAACCAATACAATACCAAGTAATACTATCACACCTCAACAATTTAACCATTCACTCATTAATCACACTGCTGGATAACAAACATACATCAAAGAAATAGGGTGCAGACACTTCAAACCTTGATCAACATTAGCATCATAATATATATGCTATTGTTCTGAAGCATACTCGCATATACACATGTTTCCTTTGCATAACATCTGCGAACGTATCTCAAATTATTGAATACCAAAACCATCGACTCCACTCATGATTGATAATACATTGGCAATAAAGTTGGCAAAGAACCCAAAGTTCCATGATAGAACGAAGCACATCAATACAAAATACCATTTGATTCGACATTGTGTTGAGGCCAAAAGAATCCATCTTCGTCATTGTTCCACTAATGAGTAGATTGCAGACACCTTCACCAAAGCACTTGGAAGAGAAGAGCTTGAAAGATTCAGAGCGATGCTTAGACTCACCAACACCCCTTCATATCAAGGCAGGGAATGTTGACACTTAATCATGGGAATTGGGTGAAAAAGTTTAATTAGTGTAAATAAATAATAGAGGAAATGGAGAGTCATCGAGAGATGAAACTAAACAGTCACTCCCTCTTGTATATAATAATGAACAACCTAAATGAATAATACAATTTCATTTGAGGAGTTACCTCATGGCCTGACAAAAAGTAAAAAACAACTAGGGTAAAAATAAGTTACAAAATTAGCTCCATCTAGGGATTGCTTCCCCATGCAAGATGCAAAGAACTTGCAGATCCATGTGCCTTATCCTTAGGATATGGAGTCTTTGCTATGAAAATCATACTTTGATGTTGAATTTGAAAGAAAACTAGAAAATCACAATAAATATGGTTGCAATCATTTAATACTGAGTATAGTGTCTGAGGTATTTCCCATTGACTAACATCGAAGAATAATTTCATTCCAGGTTGTGCAGAATGAAAGCATTATTTCCCTTCACTTTTACAATGTTGAATGGTCCCAACCACAAATGATCAAATTTTGCATGCTTGCCTCCTTCCTCTCTTTTGGAATTCCATCTTAAAACTAGATCACCTTATCCAAAATCCCTTTCTCTAGTCTTCCTATCAGATAAACTTTTTGTTTTGTTTTGATATTGATGAAGTTTGTGAAGAACTTCATGTTTGTCTTGGTTTAGCTCAATAATCTAATTCATTCACCTTGAAAAATCATCATCTTCCTCATATGATTCCTGCAAAAATTTCATGATTGGAAATACCAGTTGTGTAGGGAAAATTTCTTTAGTTCCATATACATGTCAGACAGAGGACTTGCCAATACATCTTTTGGGTGCTACTATGTTTTCCAAAACTACATATTTTAGATGACTATCCCAACCTCTTTTGTGATTTATTAATACTTTCTTAATAACCTTAATGAAACTTTTATTTGATGATTCTACTAACCCATTTGCTAGTGTGTAATACGTGTAGGATGGTGCAATCAAGTCTGATATTTCTGGAAAAAATCTATCATTTTAATGATGTTGAAAGCATGTGCATTGTTTGTGACTATTTGATATAGACACGCAAATCTAGATAGTATATTCCCTTCAATGAATCTCATGGCCACTATATCAGTTTCATTCTTAATAGGGATTTATTCTACCCACTTAGTGAAGTAACTTGTGGCAATTAATATCCATCTATGTTGGTTGATAGAGGCTAGAACTATTTCACCTATGAAATATAATCTCCATTGTAAAAAGGAGTTTTAATTAAAACTGCGACAGGGGAAGTGCTACTAGTATCTGCTTTCTAGTAAATATCTTACATGAGACACGAATTATTACCTTTTCTCCAACCTATGAAAATAAATTGGGCTAATAAAAACCTTCTCTTAGGATTTTGTATGTATTTTCCTTCCAAGCATAATGTCATCCGAAAAATGCCTTCATGAAGTTGTTCAATGACTCCTTTAGTTTCACTTTCAATTAAACATAATAAAATGATATTCGAAGGATCCTTCCAATACAAATTGGCATTTGTGATACAATATTTCATAGTCTTGAGTCTAAGATATTTGGATTGATTCTATGTCAATTCAAGAGGATACTATAAATATCGAAGAAAATTCACTGTGTCTTTATACCAATCCGAAATTTAAAAAATTTCATCAATATGTAAAGGAAGAGGAACAAGATCTGAACTGGAAGAAGGTTCTTGTGGATTCTTCTCATCTAGAATATGAGAAGGTTATTGTGGATCTTCTCTCCTAAAAACTGAGAAGGTTCTTATGGATTTTGCTCATTTGAGATCTGAGAAGCTTCTTGTGGATTCTTCTAACCTCAGACTACAAAGTGGTGTTGATACCAGGAATCTTACAATCTAACTCAGCCAAAAATTTAGCTAAACCTCATCCTTTCACCAAGTTGGTAGGTTTGATATCTAGATCAAACTCAAGTGTTTTAGAAATTTGTCTTCCATTCTTTCTGTCTATAACGGGTTGTTTTAAAAAAAAAATTACTGCATTGTTAGGCACATAAGAAATAACATGATAATGTAATACATAAATCCTAAATGATTTGAAAGCTTGTACAAGGGCATCTGTTTGTTTCTCTATGATTTCATATCTGATTTCAACATCTCTCATAACCTTATTGAGAAAGGAAATTGGATGCTCATATCCATCACCATTTCTTTGTAGTAAAACAACTACTATGGTAATGTTAGAGGCAAAGCTTGAAGATACTAAAAAGTTTTGAGTTGTCTAGAGTAGCTAGTTCTTAGGCTTCTAAAATGGATTTATTGATCTTTGAAAAAGAATATCTAGAATGTAATCTCCATTTGACTTCATGAGCCTTTTAATCATATCAGCAATATCTTTCACAATCTCAACATAATTAGGTATACAACTTCTTAAGAAAATTATTTTTCCTAAAAATGATTGAATTTACTATTCATTTTTAGGTTAAATGATTACTTGAATTGTTTAGAATCCTTTTGGATCAATTACAAATCCTTCCTTTTTAAAATATATGCTCCAATAGCTTCCTTCATTCATTGCAAAAAATGACTTTTGGGGATTAAGAGAAATCTCGTATTTCGAGCATCTTTCAAAAATGTTTCTCTTACAAGCAAATGCGATATCCATTGCTCTTTGAAATTTTACTTCATATTTAATTAACCAAATGACATCTTTTCATACATAAATGTACCCCAAGGAGTTGTAAATGTTGTATTCTCTCTATCTTCTAGACTAACCAAAATTTAGTTATATCCAGAAAATTAATCTAACATTAAAATCCTATTTGAACCTGAAACTCTTTGAAGTAGTTGGTCCATTTTTGGTAATGGATAATTATCCTTTAAAGAAAATTTGTTCAGAATCATAAAGTCATCAAACAATCTTATTTCACCTTCTTTCTTCGTAACAAGTACTAGGTTGACTATCCATTCAGAATATCTTAAGGGAACGATAATTTTTGCATCCAATAGTTTTTAGTTTCTGTCTCAATGATTGGAAGTAAGACTGGATTTATTCTTCTTAATTTCTGTAGAAATGGTTTAGCTTCTTATTTGAGAGGAATTTTATGTTCAATTATTGTTGTGTCATAGGTTTTCAATTCTTCATATGACCATGCAAAATACCTTTATAATGTTTGAAAAGAGCGATATAATTGTCTTTGATTTCTTGAGGCAATGATGTTGAAATTTTAACATTTATGATTTCTTCAGAAGTACCAATATTACAGTCCTGAACATCTTCTTGTTATGAATTTAACAATGAATTTTTTGACACATCATTATGATAAAACAATTTTTCAAGGGGAACTAATCCTTTTGCAATGTAATTATTTGATAACTAAATGATATCGTGATCAACAATTTTCTATTCTTAATGTGAATTTTGATCATCCTCATTTGATTTGATTTCATCAATATGTTCCTTTTCCACATGTAAAGCATAAAATTCATCTATTTCATGTAGAATCTTTCTTAACTATTCATCATCTTCAAAAACCTGCTAGTGTTTGAGATTGTCAGGAATGGAACATCTGTATTTTATTTCAATTTCATAACGCAATTGTAGAGGATGGGGTACTTCAAAAGAACTAGCAGAAATTGCCAAAGCATCAACATGGATATTTTCTTCTCTTGGGATTGATGTGATATTGAAGGCTTGAAAATAGTTATCTACACAGTCCCAAAATTCATTCCTATAAACTCTAAGACTAGGATACTTGGTTTGACAAAGGCTTTTGATTCTTTTTACAATGAAGTCCGAATCACCATATACAACCAATTTTTCAACTTTCAAACTCTTGGCTAACTCTAATCCTAAAATTAGGGCTTCATATTCTGCCATGCTGTTTGTGACCTAAAAATATAATTTAAAAGATTGGGTTATATTTTTCTTACCAGGAGAGATGAGTACAATTCTAGGCCCAACCCCATGTTTGGAAAATTCCCCATCAAATTACATTTTCAAAATGTCAATGTTTATATTTTGAGTGGTATTAACAATTTCGTGAATAATGATTTGAGGATTTGGAAGCATCCAAAATTTTGATCAATTGCATAAATGGGATGACTAATTGCTTTATTTTCTTTACAAACTATATTGATGAATCTTACTTCTTTGCATAGTCTTAAGTTTTCACCTCCATAAACTAGGATTGTAGCATAAACCATGTCCATTTTCATACTTCCCCCTAACTTGGCACAACAAGATCTAGATAATAACATTCCAAATTTCAGGGGAATATTTGTAAGAACAATGTCCAAGGCTACACTCTTGATAAGCATTTGAGCAAGTTTTACAACTAAATCCTTAATTTATCTGAGGAAAGATACTTTCTTGGAATCAAAAGTATACAAATTATGATATGGTATAGTTATTTGTAATTGAATTTGATCCATGATTACCCTAGGAATTAGATTGTGGGAAGCACCTGAATCTAACATGAAATTATATAAAAGGTAATCATGAATTCTCAAGCTGACATAAAAGGGAGGTACACTTTCATCAATCATATCTGAATTGGGATTGAAAACAACTTGAGGTTTTTCATCGTGTAAACTAATGACATCTTCTTTTGCATCAACACTTGAAGATTGAATCCATTAGAGACTTGATGTTTATAACCTAGATTTTTGGAGATTTTAGATATTGGTATTTCAATTATAACTCTCCCTAACGTTTTTTCAACATTAAAAATAGTTGGAACAATCTATTCAGTAATATTATGTTCTTGTAATTAATTTTGTGGTTAATTGATGATGTTTGTGTTTCAAATTATTTGACTCGAGTTTCATCAAAGGTAACTTCTTTTTACTAGTCTACCAGGTCTTGGTATTAGCCTAAGGCCATTCCTTATATTTAATTCAGAAATGAAGAATTCAAAAAAAAACTTGATACTTGGAAATTATTTGAGAACTTTTTTCATTTTGAATCAGAATCTAAACTTTTTTTTTTTTTTTCTGGATAAAGACTAAATCTATTAATAAAGGAAAAAATATAGTACAATCAGGCCTGGAAGTAGGCAGAGCAGAGAAGCAGGGGAACCGGAGGTGATGTGAACTCAACCTCGTTCCAAAGAGACAGACTAGGGAAAGGCCAAAGAGAACATAGGATTACATCTAGAAAAAACAGAGCAGAGAAGCTACCCCGAAGGGTTATTTCCTACAACACGACATTTTTTGCCTTTTTTCTTGTTCACTTTTGTCCACCCAGTGGAGTTTGGCTGAGTCGAAACTAGTTGTAGATTATTCTGATATGACTGCTGAGCATCCTTCTCAGAATCTGAGGATGAAGAGAAGTGAGAGCGTTTCTGGGAAATCTAAGGGTTAGAGGGAGCCTCCGGAACAACTGAGGAGGCGTCCCTCAGAATGTCCTCATCCTGCATATCAGCTTCAACTTCCTCATCAGCCTGCACATCTGCCTCAGATTCCTCCTCCTCCGAGCTCTAGAAGTCTAAGTCGTTCAACGGACGAGGAGGCTCAAATGTATTCCATTTTTTGGATTTGGGCTTACAACTCATATTCTTCTTTTTATCTTTAAACTGTGAACATGTACTCTAAAGGTGCCCTGTTTGGTGACAATGGCGACAGCAGAAGGCTGTATTCTCATAATCCAGTGACTGAGTCTAGTGGAAATCTCCAAACTTGAGGTTAATCTGATCCGGCAGTCCTTTGCTGATGTCTATTTCTGCACGCATTTTGTCGTAAGTGAAGAGACCATTATTCCTTCTTGAGGTATCTGTAGCCAGGTATCGTCCTAAAGTATTCCCAATGGCTAAGAAGACAGAGAAATCCCAAAAATGAGCCGGAAGATTTGGGAGCCTGACCCAAATGGGAAGCTTGGAGATTACTGTTGTAGAAGGGTCGAAATCAGGAAACCAGGGGGTAAGAAAGAGCCCAGCCGAACCCCAAAACCAAGGGCCTCCCGTTAAGGCTTTCTGGTAGTCTTCGTTGGAGTCAAAAACCACCAGGAAAAAACCTTTTGAGCAAAGGAAGATTTTACATTTTTTAGTCCAAGAGGAATGGACCCATTGATAAAGATCTGTTGTGCGAGGCCATAGCCCATTGAATTTGCATATGAGTGTTGATTCTGAAAGAATCTGAAAGTGGTTCTCAACCCCAGAATTAGAGAAGCTAATGGAGGGAATTTCCTCTAATTTATCAACCAGAAACGGCTTTGGAACACCATTTAGTTGGGCTTCCTTAGAAGAATCCTGAGGTTGGCCAGTGTTTTTGCGAGCTGCATCTTTATAGGAGAAAGATGGGGCTGAGGAGGTTTTCCCGAAGGAACCACCTCTTAAACGAAAAGAAGCCCCAATCGAGGCGTCCTTTTGAATGTTGTAGAAGGAGAGAGATAGGGGCGGCATAAGTTGTTTACCCTGATATAGTAGTCTGAGGCAAGAGGAGGGAATCCCCAGCCTGTATTCAAGTTTTTGCAGAATATCCTACACAAGATCTCCTGTATGCACCCATAACATTGTTGTTTTACCTGAAAGGTTGAGTTGGATCTGAAATGCAGGGGAATCTTCAGGCATATTTAGCGGGTTCAGGAGATAAAGCTGCTTCATAGATGAGCTTGTTTGACCCTGTCGCCTGTTGATAGCTTGCCCGTAGATTTGGGTTTTTTTGAGGCCCCAAGATCTGCTGGGCTTATGATCTGAAGCTTTGATTGCAGATCTGCTTAACTGACGACTATCCATGGTCAGGATGACTGATTCAGAACTGAACCTTGTCCCTGCAATCACAGCTTGGAATAAAATGGGTAAGAAAGAAGCAAGAGGATAGAACGCTATTGACCTTGCCGCAGGGTCGGTGTCTTGACTTCAGATTTTGGGGATTCGAAGACTACAGATCTGTAATAATAACTGCAGATCCGTGACCCCATTGAGCAGATCTGTGAGGTTGTGTCCCTCCACTTGGATGCTGCTGAAAACTTTCCTCAGAAAATGCTCCCCTTTCCTTACACACTCAGAGATTCGAGCGCCCAGAAGGAGTGTGAGGCCTGCAAAACCTTCTGCGCTGAGGCTGATTGCGTCTTTCTTCTTCAAGATTCTGAGCTTCATTGGCGAGGAGACCATGCAACAGCGTAAATCTTTGAACCCCGCTGCTAGCAGCGTAACTTTGAGAATGGTCCAGGATTTGGGTTCTGTGTAGAGAGCGAGGAGCCAAGGTTCGTACCAGGAGAGTGATTGGTTTGTGGCGGAGAAAACGTGCAGCGCGGCGGGAAGCAGGGAACCAAAAGTCGCAGAAACCCTCGACGCCATCACTCCTTTATTATCTAATCAGAGTCTAAACTTGACTGATTGGAAAAATAGAATTATGTGATAATGGATCTTCAAAATAGTTGATATCATTTGTATTGATAGAAATATTTTCTTCAAGACCTTGATCATCAATCATTATGAAAGGTTGAATTTGTTGATGAGTGTTTTGTCTTTGCAAAAATTGAGGTTGAAAAGGTCTTTAGTATTGAACTTGTGGTATTTTTGCAACTTGTTTGGTTACTCTAGGTTGAGTTTCCATTCTTTAGATTATGTTATAAATAATTCTAAGTAGATAGGTTATTCCATTAATTTTATGTTCTTCAACTTTAGTTTCTTACGATGAGGTACCTTATTCTCTAGCTTTCATCCTCTTTTCAGCGTTTTCTACTTTAGATTTTAGTTTCACGAATGACGATATATTAGATTCAAATAAAATTGCATTAGTTTGCATGTCTGATAAAGTTTTGTATTCTCTCTCCCTAAGCATTACAACAAAGTCATCTTCAAATGCTTTAAAAAATGTAACCTTAGTAGAAGTTACTAAATGTTTTCAATCTAGAGGCATTTTGTTATAATGTTTATTGAATCTCTTAATGAAATCAATGACATGTTCATGAGGGTTTCTTTCTAAGTCTTGAAATTATGTTAAATAGTAAAGAACATCCCTTTTGACTTTCCATAGATTTTTGAAAATTTTAACTAGTTGAGCCCATGAATTATTGGAATTAGCTTGAAGTTGTGTGATCCATATTCTAACGTTTCCTTTAAGTGATTGAAGAAAAGGTCTTGTGTATAGATCTGCATGCTCAATATTCATGATCTCAACAAAGCATAAGAATGTAGCTAAGTGATCTTCAATAGATGACCCTATCTCTCCATTAAATCTAACTAAATGTTTCAAATGCCCAACAGGAATAGCATGAAGTTGCGCTACTGGTGGAAGAACTAAGGTTGCATAAGGTGTTGCCACAATTGGTTGAATACCAGCCATTTGATGTGGTGATGGAGTTGTCTTTTTAGGAGAAACAAATCTACTAGAAGAAGGAGGAAGTGAAAGTTTGGGTTTCTAGAAGAATCGAGGATTAATAACTAACTTCTAAAAGTTAGGGAAAACCTTTTCAAGATCCTAAAAATCCAAAGGATTAGTATAAATAACAATTTCCTCTTCATATTTAGTAGAAGTGGATGGATGAGTATGTACAAAGGAAGATTTAAAATCTGGTGGTTTAAACTCATAAAGAGAAAGTTTAGGATCTTCTTCACTGTCATAAGGTTCAAAATGGGAATAAGGAAGTTCAAAAGCCTCAAGTTGATTGACTGAAAGTGTATTTTTAAGATCTACTCCTCTAGAAAGGAGTTCTAAAACTTTTGGAGTATGATCTGATAATTCAGCATGTATTGGAGTTGACTATGAAGGGTTAGATTGTGAAGGTACTTCAAATAGAATAGAGGTAGAAGAATAAATATAGGATTCTAACCTACATCTAATAGATGTAATTCTAACTAATCTCTTTAGATATGATAAAGGAGAGAAAAGCTCTAGATTTGACTGAGATCTGGTATGCCTGCGTGAATCTAGATGTAATATGCAGAGTCACCAGGTGAAGGATTTTATCCTACTAACCTCTTATTCATTGTTAAGAGGGAAGTATAATCACTCTCCCAAGGAAACAAGCTTCAATCATGATTCCACGACAATTGCACAAATCTGATGTAGTCCTTCGTAGATACTTCTAGGCTAAGGAACTGTGCCAAAGCATCTAAATTAATGTTTTTAGTTTTGAGTGGATGAACAATGCTTTAAACTTTTAAATAGATACAAATCCTAAATATTCATGATAAAATAGAAGGGTTTATTCTTCATTCTTAATAGAATTAAACTTTAAGATGATTTGGAAAGCAGAATTTAAGAAAATATATAATTCCTTAAATATTCAAATTGAACATCTAATTTGTTATATACAACATATGCCTATAGAAATTTTCTATAGCCAAACAATACATGTGCAAGAGATGAAAAAAGGCAACAATTTAGAAATTTAGAGGAATTAACTAAGACATATAGTTTTATCTAATTAATCTCTTTAAATACGATAACTTTGTAGGAGCTTTCAGAGAGATTGACATTCAATCTAATCTTACTCGAACTTCTATGTTATCTTGGACATGTGCACAAAAAATAAAATGTAAACATAATTGAAGAACCATAAGAACTCATAGAGATACACAAGATGCTCATAATGAAACCATAATCCTTCTATTTATTTCAAAAATAACTTAGAAAGATACACAATTTTCTACTCCTTCATCACAAGGGTTCAACCCTTTCTTCTTTGAAATAGAAAAATATTTATAGAGTTCAAATTCAACCCTTTCTTCTTTAGAAAAATATTTATAGAGTTTGAATCAAAATTTATTACAAAATATAATATCATCCAAAATAATTGGGATATTATGAATATAGAACTAAAAAATAGTAGACCTGAACTGATTTGAACACTCTGCACATATTTTGAGGGTTGTTTATGATAACTGTAGCTATAAATCTGCTTTTTGTTGATTGTTGTTGTTAATCTATTGTCTGCTTCTAAACTTATGTTGTATGTTCCTTAAATTTAGCATTTTGTTTTATTCGATGAGCTCACATTGTTTAGCCCATCTCTTTCCATCAGGGATAGGAAACTTTAACAATTTTATGTATGACTCATCAACTTTGGTATATATCTCAAAAGTGGGCCTAGTTAAAAGCATATGCTTAATTTCATGTTGAATTAGCAAATCATAACTTAAACCTTCAATGAAATATTTGCCAGTTATAATTCCTCCAATTTTGAAAAATTTGGTCTAGTCCACTGCTATGTCATGTAACCCGTGTTGCTAATCTTCAAGTAGAATAAATTTGCCACCTCTATCCTACAAACTTGGGAGTCCTTTCTGATGAAAATCATTGAATTTCCTATGAATTTTTTTAATCTGAACCTCTAAATTTTGGCACTTGCAGCACTTCTTCTCAAGCTGTATCATCAAATTCCTCTTGGTTAGAACCTTTCTCACCTCCAAGACAACTTTAGTTCTATTTTCAATGTCAAATTCTTCAACTTCATATTTTGTCTTAGAGTTTAGGACTTTGATTATCCTTGTGTCATCTCATGTCTTGTGGTCCAAGTTTTCTTTTATTTCTATTATTGCTGCTTTTGACCTCTGTAATAAATCTTTGTGCTCAAAAATGATTTCAATAGAAGGCCATAAATCAGTCACTGATGCATTAATTTCAATCCAAATGTTTTTTTTGGCTTGAGCAATAGTTCATGGAATTAAAGATTCACTTTCATAAACTTCTAATTTCTAAGTTAACTTGTAATTCTTTTGAATATCAGCCAAATATGCATTATAATATATAATTTTATGTCCTTGAATCTTTTCAAGCTGAATTTTGACTTTTTCAATTTCTTGATCCTTCAAAGATAAGTCTCATGTGGCCTTTGACAATTTCTCTTTTGAATGAGAAAGTTGTGCCTCTGCTGTGATGGTTGTTGTTGTAGATGTCCCTACTGCTAAAGTATCTACTGTAGAAGGTGTCCCTATAGGAATGGTAGCTGAAATACTAAGTGTTTTCTCGTTTTATTTTAAGAGTGTTTCCATGTCGACTTCCATCTTTTGAATTTGAAGATTTTGTTGAACTATCAATTTAAACATATTTTATTTATCTTTTTCTAGTTGACCAACTTCCTTAGCTTGTGGATGTTCTGTAGTAGGAAGCTTAAATTGCTTCCTCAATGATTGTATGTCATCATTTTTATTCTTTTTCATCTCTTCTACTACTTTGAAATTACCAGGATCGTATCCTAGTTTAATCACCAAATTCTCAAGTGCTTTGATTCTGGTATATTTATTTAAGGATGACATTCTCTCCATTTTCAACTGTGTATGAATATTGTTTAAGAAAGCTTGCAGTTTAAAGATTGTCATGGCAGAACTTGTCAATGTAGAATATGACATTTGACCAACCTGCTTATGATGGTTGATTTGATCAATTGGATGAATTTTCTTAGTATCAAAAAAAAAAATGGATGTTTTGTAATCTTATTCACTTTTAGGGACTGAAAATTTAATTTCCAAGAAGGCTAATTGAATTTGTCCCTTTTCAGTATCAAGTGCAAACAAAATTCTATGTTGAGTATTTGAATATTGCTTCCAGAACTGAGAATAAGTAGTGGTATTTAATGCTTCATTCTTCCTTTTAATTTCAATGTATCTAGCAACAATATTTTGTTTTGATGTATCATGACAAAGGAGAATTTGCAGTGGTCTCTTCAATTTGTGGAAAGGAAGTAGTAGTAAACCCAGAGAACAACACTGTAGCTTATTCCTACTCTTTCCTTTAGAGGATTCTTCATGAATGTTTGTCTTCTTTCCTCTTTTGGAAATTGTGAAATGTGTAGCTTGAGATTCTAAGTCTCTAGGAGATAGACTTTCTCTTGATCTTTTACTTTTTTTTTCTTAAGGAACTGGAGTTTTTGAAGATGTCCCACTAACAATTTGTTACTCAAATTTCTGTAATTTATCTTCTTTCCATTCTTATGGATTTACATATTGCTCTATTTCTAGCCTAGTTATATGCACATAAGGTGTTGTTTTCTGCTCAACTCTCAACCTTGAAAGAATTCCCAAAGGATCATAGGACCAAGTAAAAATCAACCTGAATTTCATCTGCTTTAATAAATTATCTTCCTCCTTTGTTGTTTCTCTGATATTAATAATGAAATGGGAATTTTTATTCTTAAGCTTGAATTGTGCTTTCTAGTTTGTGTATACAAAATGTAAATCGTCCATATTCATAATTTTCCTGATATATTCTAAGGAAAATATCCTTATTACACAAATACTCGTAACCTGTAGGGAGGGATTTCACATCCATATATTCTAATCTCTATACAATTTTGGTAAAGGTACCAGTCTTCGAGTTTGGCTTACTCAGTAAGATGCATAATTCTTCTAATTTCAAATGAAATCCTTAGTATAACATCAATGCTAAGAAGACATAAGGACATATGAAAAAATTGGTTTACAAAGTCACTGAAGGAATAATATTTTGTGTTCTTCCTTACGAGGGAAGTCTAATGAATGATTGGTTGAGGCTTTCCTCGTGGATCTAATTTTTGCAATGGAAAGTTAAATATTTATACTTGATGAAATAAAAGTAAATACACAAGAACTGATTGATGTTTAAATTCACCTTCAATAGATCATGAATAATGTTTGACAGAAACTTATTGTAATTGAAAATCAATGAGGGCTTATTTCCCACAGCGAAAACTGAAAAAAAATCCTAATATTACTTCATCTACCCACTGATCGGTAGCATAACCTAACAAACATGCGACCATGGAAGTGACCCAACTTGACATTTAGGTAACTCGAAATTTTTAAGTAGGAATGACTCAAAGGTACGGGCTCATTGAGGAAATGTGACTTTTTAATAGATCTCCATGAGGGAATCATTATAAAAGGGGTGTAGAGGAGCTTGGAGATTGATTTGGAGTGCTTGGCATATGGATTTAGGTGTAATGGAAAATAAAAATTCATTGCTTTCAGAAATTACAACCCTCTAATTGGGAAGATATCTGAGATGGCACCAGATGACAAATTCTTGGATGTATGAGTTTGGGGAGAGACAAATTGAGGCAAGAAAGTCTCACAGATACTCAATTCGTCACTAACATCTAGGAATATTTTTTTTTCCTAGTTGTGAAGTTCATAAAGATCAAACTTGCATTGGGTTTTTAAGATTTGTATTGTGTATTGGTGAGAGGGAGAAAGCATAAAGTAATCACAGAGGGTAATGTAGGTCTTTCTACAACTAATTTCAACTTTTCTTTATGAGAATAAATTGGGAACAACAAATTATAGACTAGGGTGCAAAATTACCAGGCTATGGTAATCACTCATGTATGAAGATAGCTATAATTATGAAATTTGGGGCCACACTAGTGCTTCTGGAAGAAGAAATGGTGAAACAAGAGAATGCAAGGTAATGTGTTTTTCAAAAAGAGAAGGTTTGAACAAAATAATTGATCGTAACTGTTTTTGGGCATGTATAATGAGTAAACCAGATGTTGGTGGGAAGAAATAATTGTCCAACGATTACATATTTGTTTGGCAAGAGTAATTAATTATGTAATGGTTATTTTATGGGTGTAATTAACATAGTGACATGTAGCGTCGTATGAGTGATGGCGAAAGCAGAAGCGGTGAAGGAAGAGTGGTTTCCGAGGTGGGGTTAGTACTATTTTAGAGGGTGGTCCTGAAATCATCATGGAGCTACCACATATGGTTCGGTGGTTTCAGAAAATCAACTTTTCAGAACCCCCCCTGAAAGTGTGGGGGGGGGGTCTCAAATTCATCTTGCTTTATTGATCCAAGTAGGGATGATCCCATCCATCAATTTCCAATCACATTTTATTACTAAATGATAAAGCATCAAATCACATTTATTTTCAAATAAATAACCCTTCAGACAAATAGGGAGCTCTGCCAAGGGAACCAACGTAGCTTTCACCTTCGCAAACTGTTGGACACCTAATCCTAAATGGGTTAGTGTGGAAGCTAAAGAGACAAAGCAGTCCAAGGGACCTTGGGATGTGAATCCCAACGGTCACCACATTGTACTATAAATGTATATCTATTGTTAATAAAATTGTAATGCATGCTTTATCATTCATATCTTTCTCGCTCTCCATGTCTGTTTAACATGGTATCAGAGCCATGATGTGTGGCCTGTGTAGATTTTGAGATCTTTCCTGTTCAGGGATTTATGCTCTCTTAAATATTGATGGTGTGAAGGAGAATGATGGTATGTAATGTATTGCCCACCATATGAATTCTTTAGGTTTCAAAGCTCAAGTCTCTTAATATTGGATGCCCATGACCAAAAATTGGCTGCGGTAAAACAAGAAACTGGGCAGGCATTAAATTCCCATCTTCATGCTCATGCTATTATTTTTCTGGTCTGTTTCCTGACTCCCAACTTTGGCCTTCTTGAGAAATCAGAGCTACCCAATGTCGTTTAATTGCCGCCTTGCCCTTTCTACCCACCTGGTCGAGGATTTTAAAGAGAGGAAAAGGAAGGTCCAGTTCGCCTGCCACAGTTTTCTTCTTGAAGGTGAAGAGAATGTCAGGAAGACCTGCAATAGAGTTGTTGCACTTCCATTTATCGAGAGTCAGGATTCTCTATCGCTCTCGCATTTGATGTTTGGCACACATCCATGTGTGCAAAACAACTTTAGGGTTCTTGTTGATGTATCGCTACCATATTACAGCATTACTTATATTTTTACTTGCTTTTCCTAACCATGTTATTTCCCAATCGTTGTCTTATTTGGTTATTTGGGTTGGATCCATTTTCTGCCTGCGTAGAGGAGCCGTAAACTACCACGAATTCTGTCATCATACTTTTGCGGGTTGGCTAGAGTGAAAAGAAGTTTCAGTAAACTCTGTTGAATGCTATCACGTAGATGCTTTGGTCAAATAATTCATTGAATTTCTTGAGAAAGCTTAGCTACAAACAACCTCCAGAGAATCCATGAGATTGTGAATATTGATTTATAGCTGTGATACATGAAATCTGATAATTTCTGTCGTTAATTGGTCTGGTGTCTTGCATGTTCTGCTATTTTCCATGTGAACAGTCTGCCAACTCTATAGCCGTCTTTGCCACTCTTCCAATTGTAAGAATTAAATATGAGAAGAGCACCGACATTTACCAAAGAAGGCCTTGTATTCACAATGTTGCTGACATTTCCTTCAGCATTTGTGCAATAACTCGGAATGAATACGGAGAATGCTACAACCAGAATGACTAGATAATCCATCACGTAAGAATCAAGATGATGAGGACATCACACCGACGCATTTGGAGGCCAAAGATTGAAACAACAAGTCCAAATCAGTACCTAGAGCTTCAAATGACTTCAAGCTATCGGGATTCTGAACAACAAATGTGAATCTGAGCATAAAGGATGGTTGTCAGCGGCTACTTTGGGTCTTCAAGGGAATTTTTCAAATTTATGGACTAGATATCTAGAGGAGTTTAAAAAGGGGCATATTTGGATTGAGGAGACAAATTGTTTGGGCCAGTCAATGAACAAGTCTAGCTTCCCTCTCTTTGAAGCTGAGTCATTCTCTGCATCCTTGTATTTATCTCTTTTAGTAAATATATGAGTAGACTTATTCTTTGATATTTGGCTTTTTCGCTTAGTCTTTTGTGAAAGAAATTAAGCTTGCATCACTTGTTGGTAGACCGAGATATTAGTTATTTCCTTGCTGGTGTACCGTGACCAGTCCCTTGTTTCCTTATGCCGTGGAGAGTAGCTGCTGAGGGAGGTGCCCGTTTAGGCGAAATAAGGAAAGTTCTTGGAGTTTGGGAGTTACTGGAAGCTGCATCTGGGATCTCTGACATACAACTCTACCTGGTCTTGTAAGTTTGAGTTTCATCCTTCTTTTTTGTGAACAAGTCTGGCAGCATCTATACTGCTAAATTGGGATACATTGCTTTGATATCTTTAAAGAGACAAGAGACACATTTGTTGTGGACTAAGCTCTAGAAAATAAGAATCGCTAAATAATCTATCATTCACATGTAGCCAGCTCTGAGCAACAGAGTATTGACTAAGGTACTGGCTAGCTCTGAGCAACAGAGTATTGGCCAGGGAACTACTTCAGAGAAGACAGGTAGAAGGGCCCAGTTACCGTATTTTATGTAAAAATAGTGAAGAGACCATTTCACAATTGACCATATTTGTCCTGTTACCATTCAAGTTTGGTTATAGATTGGCCAGAGTTTTAGTCTTTTGAAATGTTAGAACACTGTCTACAAATTCGTTACATAGGCAGCATCTCTAAGAGAAAAGAGCCATACCTGTTCTTGTTCTATAAGGTATATTGTGTGCTCGTAATGAACTTTTGAACAAAGATATATTCCAGGTTCCTCCATTTCAGGTCTCTGCACAGGTAGCTTCTATATTTCAAGTTTAAAAAAAAAAAGATATTAAACTCCAGATCCCTTGACAGGAGACAGTGGGGTCAGTATCTTTTACAGGGGATAATGGGGACCTTTTCAATCGACATTTATTGTCGCCGCTGATGCGTCACAATCTGTAGACCCATCATCCCGGTTTCAGGATACCAAAAGTTTAGATCGATTTTGCCTTAAACTTGGTTTGTTTTTGCGTGTTTAAAGGCTTGCTGAGTAATGAAGATGAACTTCACTTAATCTGGCATACGGATAGTGAATATCAGCAAAAATATACAGAGAAACAACTCAATGGTAGATAATGATTCATGACGTCTAATTGCTAAGCGTTATCAAAAGAATAGAAAAGGCAGCTCGGTCCATCTTCGGTTATATATACCGAGGCATCTTGACCTATATACCCACGCAGCTCAGTATTAATATATTTTACAATTGAAATACAGTTGCAATTAATATAATCGCTGTGAAGATAGGGCAATGTGTTGTTGTTATATTTCATGAGGACTCCAATGACAAAGGAGAGTAAGTAGGCTACTATCCACTGTATGTTGCATTTAATTTGCTATTGGATAATATAAGTTTGTTTGAATACTGTTACTACATGTGGAAGCATTAAAAACAATGTACAGTGAATAAGCTTACGAAATCACCCACCTTGGAGAACATTGTGGCAAAAATCATTTGCATATCAGGGTTTATCTATTGAGATAATGGCCAAACTTGAAGATGCATTAAATTTATTTAATATCCTAATTCATTCCGTTGATGAGATGCTCAAAGTCAACAAAGAAACTCTTTTTGACATTCAAACTTATTTGCAAAATGCACAAGAAAAGATCGATTTTTTGCAGGTTGAGACAAAGCTGCAACAAGAAGAACTACAGCAATGGAGTCATCATTCTGAACCTGTTTCTGTTCAGAAGATTGAAACAGACTCCCATAAACAACAAGTCAATAATGTTACAGTGCAAGTTAATAATGCAACAGTTGTACATGCAGATGCAGAAACTCAGTCTGCACTTCCCAAGCCCATCATCATACCTTGGGAATAGCTTGTCCACAACAAGCACAGAACCAGTCTTAGATATGACAAGGACTTGTCCTTTCATATTCCAGACTATGCCAAGCCCATTCAGTTTCAGAGTGCTGGTTTCATTCATGACATTTCAGCTTCAGCTGTTCCAGACTCTACCTCTATTCCACATCATCAACAACAACAACAACAACAACAGATCGTGAAATGCCAACACTGTGATCGAGTTGGCCATATGAAAGATCATTATTTTGATCTTCATCCATGTAAGCATTGTCATAAAACCAGTCATTCTTCACACAGATGCTTCAGAAACAAACATCCTGCAAGAACAAAGATTCATCTAGGATGGATCGCTTCTTGGCAATGGGCATCAACAGTCAAGAAGATATTCCAAACACATGTCAGAACTTGTTCTAGAATATTGAACAATCTTGCAGTTGAGTTTTCTCCATCCTCTCACCTTGTATCTGACAGGGGGAAAATGATGGTCATCTACAAGATTTAGAGTCACATCAAGCAAGCCTGAGCCACAACCTGCCACACCAATTTCAGAGTTGTAGCCAGAGACATAGATGCCCGTGAACATGCCTTCAGTTGGCGATCTGGGACACTTCCTCTAGCAGAAGACTTCAACTTTTTTCCAGTTTTGGAAGAGTTCCAGGAACTAAATTTAGAACATTTCCTCTAGCAGAAGACACCAGCTTCTTGCCAGTTTTGGAAGAGTTCCGGGAATTGCATTAAGCATTCCAGATTTGTTGGTCATCCTTAAACCATCACAGGTTGAAACATCCCTTTTCAGGTTGAAGTTTTACCTTTTATGCGGGGTGAGACCTCCCTTTATTGGTTGAAGGTTTTCCTCTTTAAAACAATAGGATCACTTCCTCTAGCAGAAGACTTCAGCTTCTTTCCAGTTTTGGAAGAGTTCCTGGAACTGCACTAAGCGTTCCAGTGTTGGTGGTCATCCTTAAACCACCGCCCTTTATACCAACATTTCATAGAGCACATTCAGCCTAGTGCTGCCATCCATATTTTGCACATTTTGTATTACAGCTCTCTTCTTGGACTCATACATAACCCTTCGGATTAAGGGGGGGAATGTTGGACACCTAATCCTAAATGGGTTAGTGTGGAAGCTAAAAGACAAAGCAGTCCAAGGGACCTGGGATGTGATGCCAACGGTGTCACCATATTGTACTATAAATGTATATCTATTGTTAATAAAATTGTAATGCATGCTTTATCATTCATATCTTTCTCGCTCTCCATGTCTGTTTAACACAAACAAACAAAACCTGGTTCAGCCCACAGCTCAACCAGATGGTCTGAGGAGCAGAAATATGGCATTCTGTCTAAGATCGATAGCTCCTCGTCAATTTAGAGTGAAACATCGAGTGACGAGTACCAACAAGGTCCTGGTGATGGTGTCGGCCAAGGATATATTGTTCGAACAGGCTTCGCATACAGCGGCGCAAAGGGGCATTGACAAATTGGCAGATGTTGTCGGTGTTACACTGGGGCTCAGAGGATGGAAGGTTGTATTAGACGAGTCTGGAATGCCAAAGTTGGTGAACAATGGAGTTACATTCGCTCGAGCCATTAAGCTTCTTGACCACATGGAAAATACTCGGGTGGCCCTAATCTGAGAGTTAAATATCTAGAGGATGTCGGATCTAGTAAACTTCTGGGGGATTCAAAATCGTACCCTAGATCTGGTGCACAATGAAACTGCTTCGACTTCGATATGGTTAAACCTCCCTCAATCAGGAATCTATGCAGTAGAATGTCCCCAGAAATGGTCATATATAAATTGATATTCTCAGATCCAAGGGTTCCCATAACCTGATGATAGGAAGAAACCAGTGGGGGTGCACGACAAAGCAAGAATGAGGGCAAATGTGATAGACAACAGTCCCTCAATACAGAACATCACAAGGCTAGAAAGTCCATCAGGTAGCCCAAATCTGGAGATGAAAGAATTATACAAAGCTCTGATATGCCTTGATCTGCTAAATCCAGATACTTGGGCAATATATCAAGCCCTTTATCAAACGGATCCACATCCTATCGAGGCGGATCTCATACAAAATTTCATCAAAACAATGGAAGGCAAGCATTTTTGCTAGAGGATTTGGAATGGGAGAAGGAACAAGGACCTAAGGTACAGAATACACAACCACCTTGGTATACCAGTTAATAGGTAAAATCTAATCTATGTGGATCACAGTTTAAAAAATAACTACACCCTTCAGGATTATAATATAACTACAGACTTTACCATCATCATCAATCTTCGTGTGCAAGGTGGATGCTCTCGAACTAGTTGTAGGAGCATAGGATCCTTCAAGGATGTAGTCAAAGGTAAGGAAAACGTGGAAACCAAACCAGCAACAATTCCTGAGCTTCCTGGGCCCTACATTGTAGAAGAAAAAATTGAGAATCCTCCTCTCACCATTGTAATGCCTGAGGTAAAGGACTTGTATTGAAATCTATATTCCAAGTTAGTTATATGCAGATTTAATGGATTCTGGCCTAAATCTGATGTTCTGCATCAATGGATATATGATACATGGTCACCAAATTACAAAATATACTTATGCCCCAAGGGCTCTTTTATAGTCAGATTCAAAACATAACAGGAAAGGGAACACATCCTCAACAAGGGACCATGGTTCTGGGGCACCGCAGGGCTCCTCATGACTCCTTGGTTTCCAAATTTCGATGCCAATACAATGGTGGTATCAAAGATGCAAGTTTGGGTCAGGGTGCACAACGTCCCATTACACTTCTGGCATCATAATGTTTTAATTGCCATAGGGAACACTCTAGGGAAGTTCCCTAATATTGATGGGGACAGACTCACAAGGAGAATATTTACTTTCGCTAGAATATGTGTTGAAGTAAACCTTAGCCAAGTATTACCAGAAATAATAACACTAAATTTCAATAATACACAATGGACACAACCTTTAGATTATGAAAATACAATGTTCCAATGTCGTGGATGTCTACAAACAAACCACCTTCATAGTGCCTGTCCACAAGCAATACAAATCCCCAAATGGAACAAGAAGCAACAAGGAAATCCAAAAGGATGGAAATATACAACCCCTTTGGATGAAGAAGCACACACAACAGAGGCAACAAATTATAAAGCAGAAATGGAAGATCAAAAGTTTAGAACATCACACTAAAGGAAAAGGAAGCTCCGAGTAACCCTCTATAGCAACAAGAAACTCAGCCAACAAGAATGGAAATATCTAGCAACAAGGCAACTCATGGATAGAAGGATCTGATTTTCACAAAGACTCTCCCATAAATGAAAACCAGCTATCCATTGTAACAACCACCCCCAACACTCGAGGTTGGCCGAAGGTGGAGAAAAAGAAAGGGACAAACGAATAGTACTTATTTTTTTATTCTTTTTGTTTCTATGAAATTAGAAAAAGATATATGCATATGCTCTTAGCATCTACAAAATGTAATTTTGTTTTATGAATAAAATTAAGACTTTTTGCACCAGAAAAAAATAACCCTTCCTAAAACTTATGAAGGATTAAAATAATAATAAAAATAAATAACGAGGCATTTTGACTCAGTCGCAACTTTGGGATTTTTATTATATATATATATATATATATATATATATATATATATATATATATATATAATATATATATATTATATATATATATATATAATATAGATATATAGATAATCTCTTTTTCATTCTTTTCTTTTGATATTTTATTTATTTATTGATTTTTTGTCATTTTTCTTTTCATTTCTTTCTTTTTTCTTATTTTTTTTCTCTTTCCAAATATTTTTCCTTTCCATGTGCTTTCTTAACATAGTATCAGAGTCGATGTATTCTTGCCCTGCTTAAATCTGAATTACTGGCTAGAAAACCTACACAGATGAATCTAGCTAGTAAAGGTTGATCACACAGCTTTGCAAAACAAAAACACTAAAAGAAAATCGAAAGAAGAAAAGAAGGGTTCATTAGAAAATAGGCTACAATGATCATGATATAGCATTACTGGGTGAAGATCCCAAGGTAATGCACTATAGTGGTGATCAATGAGAAGACTCAACACCTACAACAAGTCTCGTAGATAACTAGCCAGTTGCGGAGTGAAAGAAGGAGCAAATCGGGGAGTAAATCATGCAGAAGAACTAACCAGTTATGGAGTTAAAGAAGGAGAAAATCAAGGAGTAAATCATGCAAAAGCAATCTTGCATGTAGTCCCATGCTCTAACTAAGAGTCTGCATGTAGGTGTGTAGTAGTTCCAACGCCCCCCCTAAACACCACTATGGAGAAAAATAGAAAATGGGCCCTGGCAACTAAGGGCAAAGGTCACCCAAAATACAGTGCAACTTGTACTAAAATTGAGGAAAGAGGGAAAACCTCATGGGAAAAACCCCCCCTCAAGCTACAATGTAATCAAAAGAAAAGAGGAAGAAAAGACAGTTGTTAAGCAACTGTGTCCTTCACTCCAAGGTGGTCGCGTAGAGAGCAAAACTTCTGCTCAGTGAATTTCTTGGTGAAGATGTCTGTAGTCTATTCTGCTAAGGGACATAACTGCAAATCAATGACCCAATCATGTACTAAGTCTTTGATGTAGTGCATATGGATCTCTATGTGCTTCGTCTGCTACCGCTGTACTGAATCCCAACAAAATTTGAGAGTGCTCTGGTTGTCACACCAGATGACAATGGGCTGGTGGAACTGGATGCCCAACTCAATGAGGAAGTGTTATAGCCACAGAGCCTAAATGGTGATGTTGACTACTACTCTGTACTCTACCTCACTGAAGAGAGAGTAATAGCAGCCTGCTTCTTGCTCGACCAACAGATAGGGACAAATCCTAGACTGAGTGAATATCCAGAGGTGGACTTATGATCAATGTTGTCTCCCACCTAATCAGAATCTGTGAAGAAAAGGAGATTCAATGTAGTGCCTGCTGCATAGTGAATCCCGAAGGTGATGGTGCCCTGCACATATCGTAGGATGTGCTTGGCAGCATTCCACTATAGCTCATGCAACTCCTGCATGTATCTGGAAACTGCCCCTACTACATATTAGAGATCTGGTCTAGAGTGGGTGAGGTATAATAAGCTCCCCACTAGCTGTCGGTAGAGAGTGCTTTCAACTAATGGAGTGTCACCTCCATCTTCAAGGTGGACCGTAGACATAAAAGGAGTCAGTGCTGGCTTGCAATCAGTCATGCGAAATCTCTCGAGGAGATCTCGTGCATACTTAGCCTAAGAGAGTTTGATGCCTGTGGCATCCTGGCTAATCTCAAGACCAAGAAAGAAGTGTAATGGACCCATGCCCATCATCAAGAACCTATCATGCAAGGTCGTCTTGACTGTAGCAATGGCTGAAGCCGAGCTACCAGTGATTAGGAGATCATCCACATACAAAACTAAGATAAGAAGAGAATCATGTGTCTTGAGCATGTAAACATTCAGATCAAACTTACATCATTCAAAGTTTTGTGATAAGATAAAATAATCCATCTTCACATACCAAGCTCTTGGGGCCTACTTAAGGCCATAGAGATATTTCTTCAGTCTGCAGACCAAAGATGAATCCTGAATGAAACCATGTGGCTGCTCCATGTAAATATCCTCTGATAGGTCTCCATGAAGAAAGGCATTCTTCACATCCATCTGATGTACTTCCCATCCCTGGCTAGCCGCAATGGCAAGTATAAGGTGTATGGAATCCATCTTTGCTACTAGATCAAAGGTCTCTTCATAATTAATGCCATGCACTTGTTGGAAGCCTTTGGCTTCTAGCCTTGCTTTCTATTTGGTGATTTTCCCATTTGCAGCACTCTTGGTCCGGTAGACCCATTTGCATTGGACAAGTTTCCTTCCTAAAGGAAGGGGGACCAGATCCTAAGTCTGGTTCTTGAGGAGGGAGCTATACTCCTCCTCCATGGTGGACTCCCAAGATGGATGCCCAGCAGCCTCAGCATAAGACTGCAGATTAGAAGACTGAATCAAATGACAATTCCAGGATGGCATTGGTTCAGTGGTAGTGAGGGCAAGAGGAGGCTCAATAAACTCTGAGCTAGTCCTCTACAGATCAAAATGATCCCCCACAAGACCATTTCTAGTAGCTCAGTGGTCTTGTGCATATATCTCATGTAAGCTCCTTGTTCTCTAATTTATGACAGGGGAATATGAGTCACTGTTGGAAGCCCAATCTGGGCTTGGATGTGGATCATCATATGCATGCACTGGATTTGTATTTGAAGACCCTGCCTCTGCATTTGCATGCTCGGTATCTACATCTAAGTGCACTAAGTCATCATCTCGGACATGGGGTAGATGAAAGGTGTCTGCATGTGGCACTTGAGGTGCATGCAAGAGACTTTCCTCAAAATTTGACACTTCACTCAATGATGAGATTGTCTGTAGAGGAAATCAGGAGTCAGTATCCCTTCACACCATCAGGGTATCCAACAAAGATGCACTCAATGCTTTGTGGATCAAGAGCTTTCCTCTTTTTAGAGGGGATCCTGGCCCATGCTCTGGAGCCAAAAACACGGAAGTGGGTGACGTCTAGTTTAGTGCCGCTCCAAGCCTCAAAGGGGGTCTGATCCTTGACAGACCTATGACGAGATCTATTTTGGATGTAGTTAGCACTATTAAGTGCTTCAGCCCATAGCTTATGAGGCAGTGACTTAGCATGCAACATGCAAGAAGCCATATCTTTGAGAGATCGGTTCTTTCTCTCAGCAACTCTGTTTTGTTGCAGAGTGTATGGAACTGTGTACTGCAACTGTATGCCGGACTGAAGGCAAAGGTTCTGAAGTGCTTTGTTAACATATTCCCCCCCATTCTCTGTATGGAGGGCTTTGATATTTCTCTCTGACTGTGTCTCAACTAGTTCTTTGAAATCTTCAAAGTGCGCAAAACTTCAAATTTGGCCCTGAGAAGATACAGCCAAGTATACCATCAGAAATCATCAATAAATGTAAGCACATACCTTGCTTTGTTGATGGAAGGATGAGGAAAGGTCTCCATGAGATCACTATGGATCAGATCTAGAGGAGAGGATGCTCTGTGAGTCTTGCCAGTGTCAAACTTTTCTCTAGGATGTTTGACAATGACACACCCTACTACTATCATCAGCATGTGTAAGCAGTAAGGAGGATTCAGGTTCAATAAATTCAAAAAATGTATACAATCTGGCTCCATTATTTACCTCACCAGTTGCAATTTTGGAGGTGCTATGTAGATCATAGATGTTCACTGCATCTGGAGTGAATTCCACTCTCTTTCTAGTGCTAGAATGAGTGATCTGATAAAATGAAAGTAGGTTTACCAAAAGTTTTGGAACGTGAAGCACATCTTCAAAGCTTCCGTGTAAAAGTTCCACTCTACCTTTTTTAGTGACCTCAATAGGTGAGTCATCTCCCATGAGGATGGGAGGTCCTTTGCATGCATCCAAAGAGGAATAGACTTCCTTTGCATCAGCCATATGATGTGATGCACCATAATCTATAATCCATGCATCAGGGGAAGAATTAATTGCAACTAAAGCATGAAAATTGTTACCTTTCCCGTGTGGCAGATCCTCAGTTTTCTTCTTATCGCCCTGAGGGATGTGGTCCCCAAGGTTGTGCTTCTGAAGGATTTATGCCATTTGGTCAATTTTTTTCTTCATGCAAGAAGATTCTGGATGGAATCCTCTTTGACAATAGGTGCATCTATTTCCTTTCTTCCCTTTCTCATTTCTCAAGCCAGAGGGGTCATTGAAGGGCTTGGTGTACCCTTCTTCCTTTGGATGGGAATGCGCTTTTCCCTTGTCTTTTCCTTGCTAATTTTTCTGATTTGAATCGGATCTATGATTTTTATTGTGGCTGCCATCATGCACAGCAAGTTCATGCGCTTTTGGAGGTTTGATTTTCCCCATGCGAATGAGTTTATCTTTCTCAAAAGTAAGGGGCTCCATGAACTCTTTGAGAGAAGGCATAGTGTAGGATTTACCTGTTGTGAGCCTTACTAAATGAAATGTAGACACAAAGATGGAGTATTCCGATCTGAACTTTGACATAATACAGCGAACTTGGTGACTCTCCTCGGATTTGTCAATTCCACAACCCTTGAGTTGTAGCAATAGATCATTATATTTGGTGAAGAAGTCTTGAATTCTGTCATATTTCCGTGGATCCAATGATAGCAGCTCCACTTTGAGCAGATGTCCTTTCATCTCATCTTGTTTCCTATAGAGTTCTTTAACCTTTTCCCAAATATCATTGGGACTATTGCAGTCAAATAGATGAAACTACAACTTTGGGGAGATGCACATGCATATGGATCCATGGGCCCCATCCATGCAGTTGAGGTACCTGGATTTCTCTATGGCTGAAGTGGGTTCCACTTCTGTAGCCATGGTAATCCTATACAACCCTTTTTGACGAAGGTATCGAGCCATTTGGTCCTTCCATTCGTGATTGTTGTACAGTGTTAGGATCGATGCTTTGGGAAACTCCATTTTTCTGTCGATAATCGATCTCCAAGCTGTAATACCTACAAAATAAAGTAATGGTGCACCTTTTATCTAGCAACATGTGGGCTCTAATACCATGTAAATGTGTTAGAAAACTTGCATAGATGAATTTAGCTAGTAAAGGTTGAACACACAGCTTTGCAAAGCAAAAACACTAAAAGAAAATCGAAATAAGAAAAGAATGGTTCATTAGAAAATAGGTTACAATGCTCATGATATAGCATTACTAGGTGAAGATCCCAAAGTAATGCACTATAGTGGTGATCAATGAGAAGACTCAACACCTACAACAAGTTCTGGAGATAACTAGCCAGTTGCAGAGTGAAAGAAGGAGCAAATCAGGGAGTAAATCATGTAGAAGAACTAACCAATTGCAGAGTTAAAGAAGGAGAAAATCAAGGAGGAAATCATGCAAAAGGAATTTTGCATGTAGTCCCATGCTTTAACTAAGAGTCCACATGTAGGTGTGTAGTAGTTCCAACAGTAATGGTGATCAATAAAATGCATAACTTTTCCTAGATTGGAAACATTGGTTTTGTACCTTGGTTGTCGTCAACTTTCTCACCATTCGTGCATTATCAAATTTTTAATTGCAGGCTAGTCTCGAGCACCACATCCTCTCCAATTCTCATCGTCCTTTACGAGCACAACATTAAACTGCAGGCTCTTGTTGTTGATGTCAAGGAATTTCATAGAATAGTTATTTCCCTTCAAAAAAACGTGGTCTCTATCTGTGAGTCTCTTATATGTTAGTGGGAGCTAGACTAGTTTCATTGGCCTAGAATCATTTTGTGGAAAACAACAAAGCCTATACAAGATTGCTCTAGGCTACATGAAAATGTGTTTTCCGCGGAGTGGTTTTTTTTGCAACTTGTATTTCCCTTTGTGAGCATAGCGAATGGGGAAGAATATTTTATTTACACAAGGGAGAAGGAAATATCGACACTTGGAAGGAAATAAAGGAGGTTTGCTTGTAGAAAAATAGTGATATGAAAATCCCTCACTAGGGTTCAAGAGTGTCAATGGCTATTATTTGGAATGAGAAACGAGGAGCGAGATATGTATGGTAAGGGCTTAAGCTAATTTTGATTTAGAGTTACTAGTTATTGACGTACAATAAGTAGAAAAGGATGCAGTGGAAGACATTTGTTGTGTAAAAGAATCCATTGAAATTACACTTCCATTTGCTTAACCAATCGATAGTTGGGCACATCATTTCCATTGTGACTTGCGGTGCAAAATTATTCGATAGATGGAGATGCCCGTAAAGTGTTAAATATTTGGAGCATAAAATTAGCCTTCGGCTCTAACTTGTATTTTAATATTCTATTTTTTCATATGGTATTTGGATACATAATGCAATTAAATTGTGAGGAGCAAAGGCAAGTGGTTTATGTGAGCATTGAAGGCCTAGTACACTCGACTATCATCAGATATAAAGGTTGTATTACAGCATTCAATGGCAATGGATTATTCTTCCACCTAAGTCTCTTGCATTCACCATAGACTTTTCCATATTGTCATTAATAGTTGATGAAGTACACAATCTGAGGGAGCTATAAATAAACTATTCCATTTATTAATAAACAAAATAAGCAAGAGGAGACATATACTTCAATCAAGGGTTTCAGAGGCAATCATCCCACACATTGTTGTTGTTTCTTATCAAATCTAACTACAAAATGGATCATCGGTAATCAGAACAAAATTTTGAAGGGTTGTGTTCATCCTTTGACTCAAGAAAAATAAATTGATTTTCCTCCACCTATAGTGGCATATGCTTTTATTTCCCAAATATTGTGAAAATACATTTGGTTCTCTTGCTTTAAGAATCACATTTTAGTTAGTTTCTTTGCTTCTCCATTAACCTTTAATTTACTTAAACTTAGGCAAGTGGTGAAAGTTGATGAAGTATTAGAGTTACTTGACACTTTAATACTCTCTACAATGGATGATAAAATAAAAATTACCAAGGGAACCCTTTTTGACATTCAAACCTGTTTGCAAAATGCATATGACAAGTTTGAATTTTTGTAGGTTGAGTCACAACTACAACAAAATGAGCTACAATAAAATAGATATCATTCTGAACCTTTTTTTGTTCAGAACAATCCTCTCTTTGAGTGTGATATGGAGTCCCATCATTTAAAAAAAACTCATCAAATCAGTGAAAGAGCATACTTACATGTAGAAGGAAAAACTCAACCTACACCTCCCAAGTCCATCATCAAACATTGGGAAACTCTTGTCAACAACAAGCACAAAATTGGTCTTTGATATCGAAAGGATGTGTCCTTCCATACTATATAATATTCCAAGCCAATCAAATTTTAGAGCACTAAATTTCTTCAAGATGATTCATCTTCACGTGTTCTTGCTTCTCCTCCACAACAACAAATTTTAAAATGCCAACATTGTGACAGAGTTGTCCATGTGAAAGATTAATGTTTTTGTCTTCATCCCTGTCATTATTGTGGTTAGCATACTCATCATTCAAACAAATTCTTCAGAAACAAGCTTCTTGTAAGAAAAAAGATTCACTTTGGATGGATTTCTTAGTAATCGGCTTCAATAACAAAGAAGATGTTTTGGTCATATTTAAGAATTTCTTCTAGGCTATTAAAATGTCCTGTAATTGTTTCTATTTTATCTTCTCAAATCTTATATGAAAAGGGGAGAATTGATGGTCAAATACAAGTTTCAAATATAAATCAAGTGAGAATGAGCCTCAACTTGAACCTTCACTTAGTGCCTCTAGCCAAGGTCAATCATACCAAGATTCAAAGTTGTAGTGAGAGACAGAGAAGCCCCTAAGCATACCTTTGGTTGGTGGGCATACCTTTGGTTGGTGGGCTTCCTTAAACCACTGTAGGTTGAAGAACTTCCTTTTTCCAAGTTAAAGGTCTCCCTCTTCAAAGAATTAAGGAGCACTTCCTCTAACAGAACATTTCAGTTTCTTGTAAGATTTGGAAGCGTTTTGGGAATCACACTAAGCATTCCAGGTTGAGACCGCAAAGGTCTCCCTTTTCACAAAAAAATGGGAGTTCTTCCTCTAGCAAAAGATTTTAGTTTCTTGCCATATTTAGAAGAGTTTCACGCACTCCACTAAGTGTTCCAGTGGTGGTGGCCATCTTTAAACCATTACCATTTGATACCTTGAGTTCTCCTAAGTTATACATTCATTTGAGAGAGCACATTCAACATAGTGTTGCCATGCATTTTTGTACATTTTGTATTAAAACTCTCTTCTTGGACTCGTATAGACTCCTTCAGATTAATGGGGAATGTTGGACACCTAATTTGCTAAGGGTTATGGTGTGGAATGTGAAAAGTCAAAGAGAGTCCAAGAGACCTTGGAATATGATGTTAGGATATTCCGACACATAGGAAATAGTTAAGTTCAACTTGGTCTAGTATAGAGTTAGGTATAGAGTTAGGTAAAGTGTGTTTCTTTACCGTTGTACATTTTGTAACTTACAATCCGACGGTCACGATATGTAGTGATCCGACGGGTCATTCTCTCCTCGGTATTACCGACACTTGATCCGTGGCTTGCCACCCGATTGGTCCATGAATTCTATTTAAAGCGCATGGAGGGTCATTTGTAGGTTAACCGTGCATGAGAGAAGCTTATGTAAATTTTCATTCTTTTATTAATAAATTGCCTGTAGTAGCCACGTTGGCGCGGGCCGTGGACTGTTTCCCTCTCTGAGGGTTTTAACCACGTCAAAATACTGGTGTATTGATCTGTGATCTGTTTGTGAGCGGTGTCCTTTTGGTGTTCTGTCTGAGGAACTTACCCTGTAAATTCCTACATGGTATCAGAGCTATTTGAGGCCCGCGTCCATTGGTGATCCAAATCTGAAGCCGGTAGAACTGTATGCGGCTGTCGTTTCCTAGATCTACTGTTTCTAACTGCTTTCG
>APFE030530039.1:50025-90479 GCA_000404065.3 Pinus taeda
AGAGAGAGAGAGTGACAGAGAGAGAGAGTGAGAGTGAGTGGAAAAATGTCAATACAATGAAACTAGAGAGAGAGAGAGTGAGAGTGAGTGGAAAAATGGAAAAATGTCAATACAATGAAACTAGAGAGAGAGAGAGAGAGAGAGAGAATGGAAAAATGTCAATACAATGAAACTGCAGAGAGAAATAATGGAAAAATGTCAATACAATGAGAGAGAGAGAGAGAGAGAGAGAGAGAGAGAGAGAGAGAGAGAATGGAAAAATGTTAATACAATGAAACTAGAGGCAATGGTAAGACACTAATAAGTCAAAACAAATGTAGATATTACAAATTATGAAATGATTAAATCAAATCCACAAATGGGTATCCCTTTTCTACCCATAAAATGAACAAATGAGTTTCTATTAAAAATTACTATGAGCAAACAACTAGGTTGCTTATCAACCATCAGAATGGTCACGATATATCTAACGTGGGAACAGGAAGAGAGTCGAAGATGAAATCAGAGCCTTGCATTAGAAGACTAGAAGGAAAGCTGTAGGATAGGGTCAATAGAATATGAGCGATGAGAATTAAGGAATTATACCTATAAAGTAAAATGATATGAAAACCCTGTCAGAAATTTGAAAAGAATGATCACCCTATTGATACATTATGAACAATTTTAGAGAAGAGAGAAATAATTACCTGTTAGTGGTTTGAGGAGGGTTAGTTGTCACACTCAACCTATAAGAAAGCCATTATAACCAACTTAGATATATAAACAATTGTACCTTAAGATTTAATCATAAAATTTATTATAAATAGAAAAACTCAGATTGACCAAGGAACCCTGGATATTTTACCTAGTACAAGGAGTCTATAATGCCACATTGACTAGAGTGTCAGGATAAGAGGTTGGCAGAGGAACCTCTTGGTAGATTCTAACTAGAGAAATATCTCAGTTAGTAACAAGAAAGAGGAAAACCAAATAAAAAACTTGAAACTAATAAATGTGAGGGGGTTTCAAACTTACAAACATAAAAGAAAAAACCTCGTCGAGTCATTACCATATTCACAAACATACTTGACCTATATAGGTTATGAAGGGTTAAGAACATAATTACAAAGCATAGTAATAAACCTTAGCAAAATAAGATAAGAGCGGCATGATTTGGATACCTGAGATATAGTGGAAAGTGGTCGACCCTGCCACACTAAATTCTTGAGCCGAGTAGACAAATAAATGGAAGTGGATGATAAATATTAAACCTTGAAGTCACTACTAGCTTAAATATATAACATTATGAGTTAAAACCCATAGAAAGGAAGTTGGAACCCTGAAAAAAATAAAAAAATAAGACTTAATATTCAATATAGAAATGGAAATTGAAAAATTTAACCCAAAGGAATCTAGAATTACTAGTGCTTTCTTTTAGTGAACATCCAAGTTACATCTTGATATCACACTAGTGAGATAGATTAACCAACAAAAAGGTTAGAGGACCTCTGAGGAATAGAGTTAAGGGAGAAATGACCGAAGGCCAGAATCCTCCTAGTTGCAGAACAAAGAACTTGCTAACAAAAATCGAATGACTGAAATGAAATGGTCTCAAGCATAGTCTACCCTAATCCAACAAACCCTAATAATCCAAGCCATGAGATCATTCTTGATGATCCCAATCATTCAACCACATTTCATACAATGAACATGTGATAACAATGAGGTCGAATCATGCTTGTAGGGCCATGTGGAATGGTCATGGGCCCCTCAGTATTGTGACTCACATAAAATCACCCAAATGTTGGTTGTATTATAATAACATTATACCAAACTAAGAACAAAGTGGGTTGTTTGATAAATTTCCAAGTATCAAAAGAAAACCATGTATGAGATACCACACGCCTAGGGTCAAAACATTAATTATATTAAAAACCTTGACCGTGTTATAATAGGGAGCCAAGGAGAAAAGGGTAGTGCATCTCCTTAGATTAGGATAATGCTAAGTTATAATGTCTCTTGGTCAAGACAAAAAATTGGTGAGCAAAGTTACACCCTAGAGCCAAGTCTTGAGGAAATAAAGGTTAGGTTCCATGTTAAATGGGCATTGAGTCTTTATGTCAAAATATATGGGACTAAACACCATGGGTGCTGAGATAAAGAAAAATACTAGAATTATATAGGGGTTAGAGATGTAAGAAGGACTATAATGAAGGCCCTTTTATTTACAAAGAAAATATTCTATACGATATTAAAGGGTAGCAATAAAGAAACTGTAAACATGTTTGGTAATTATATAATAAAAGTTATGTTATAAATCACTAGAAAATAAGCATATAGAGAAAAATATATTTTATAATACTCTTGATCATGGGAGAAAGTGTTATTATTTGTGGTGGAAATCCCCTAGAAAGGTGAATTAGCAACAGACAAAAAACAATTAAGTGTGGATTTTGGGTTACATTACATGTGGTATAAGAGTTGTAGGTTCAAGATTTAGGCCTATGGGCCAACCCACAATTGAAATTTAACTAAGTCATTGTCTTTTTACACAAAACTAAGAAGCAAAGACGACAATAATGACATATGTATCTGCTAGATCTACTAGTGAAGCAGAGTAGATCTAGGCGCAGTTAGGATATGAAGCATCACCTCCTACAACACAACTATTAGAAATGGTAAAGGACCTAAAACTAGAACTTTATAGTATCAGGGTAAGCAATGAGAATTTACAAAAAGAAAGTGTCGAGCAAGAGAGGCTCATTAAGGATTTGATTGAGAAATAAAATAAAAAACCTATAGAACAAGAGGTAGAGGGGGTACAGAGAAGAGTCCTCCAAGTGTAAAAAATGAAGATAGCAGTGTTGAAGAAGATGATGAAAGGCTTAAGCATGAGGAGAAAGAAGATAAAACACTTACAAAACACCTAAAAAGGTGAAGAATTAGAAAACAAAACTTTGAGGTCAATTAAAAGGATCAAACCTTGAACTTTCGATACTAAAAAAGAATAAAAAATAGAGGCATGGCTGCTATATATGACTAAATACTTCCAAGCGTATGAGTACTTTAGCAACATGAAAGATAGACTAGCCATTTATCAACTTTAAGGAGAAGCCTCATCGTGGTGGGAATAAGTGAGAATAGTGCATAACATAAAGAAAAATAAAGTGCGATGGGAAGATATATAGAAATACTTTAAGGAAAAGTATCCAAGAAAGAGATACTATCATGAAAAAGAAAAGGATTTCCATGATCTAAAGTTGGGACAAGTTAGAATGGATGAATTTGTGGAAAAATTTACAAATCCGTTGAGATATGTTCCTTGTATTAGTGAAGAAAAACGTAAAATGTGGTGTTTTCTTAACTATTTTCCTCTTTCATACAAAGAAAGAATTGATTATGATAACCCAAAAACTATGGATGTGACTATATGGAAAGCGAGAATTTGTTGTTAGCAGTCCAAGTGGAAAAGTGAAAGCTCAAATTCATGGCCCAATAAGGGAAGGGATGGTTTTTGGGCAGGAAATAAAAATGTCAAAGTTGTTTTATTTTAAAAATTCTAGGAAAAATCATCAAACCATAAAGTTTTATAAAAACAATTAGCCACAACCTACTCACTATCATACATGGTCTAAATAACTTTATTTGAAAAACAAAGGAAATAATGGAATAGTGTGGGAACCATTAAAGTGTTGGGGCTGTGAAGAGCCTCGTTTTCTTAGAAACTATTCATGTAACACAAAGTCAATCCAATATATGTAGGCAATGCAAAAATCCTCTACAATGAATGATATGGCCAAGAACATACCTATAATCGATGTAGCACTGGAAGACCATCAAGGAAAACACCAATCGATAATGATTGAGATTGAAGGTATGATTATAGACCAACCTTTGTCTATTTCAGTAGATTCAAGGGATAGCCTAAGTTATGCCAGTCCATAAGTTGTGGACAAATGTAAGTTAAGTATAGAAAAAATTAAGAATTCTTGGCTGGTTGAATTAACCATTGGCACAAAAGGAAAAGTTACTAGTTGGGCTAAGAGTTGTGCTGCTAGTTTAAATAAATGTAAAAAAATAGAGAATCTAAATATGTTTCCTTTAGGATGTTATGGTTTTCTAGTAGGAATGGATTGGTTGGGGAACACAGATCCATAATTAATTGCCTATATAAAACTATCATTTGTACCACATAGGAGGGAAAGGTACAAATTATCAAAGGAATAGCAAGACCAATACCCACTAGACAAATCTTAGGTTTACAACTAAAAAGATGTGCCCAAAAAGGGCTACAAATTGTTTTGTATACAAATAGAAGAATTCACATAGAATACATAAAACACAACCATAGATGATATTGAAGTTATAAGAGAAATTAAGGATGTGTTCCCAGAGGAAATTATAGGACTAGCCCTAAAAGAGATATCAATTTCACATTTGATTTAATACCTAGTTCGACTCTAATTGAGCTAAAAATGCCACTACAAGGACTGCTAGAAAAAGGGTGAATTAGGTCAAGTGTTTCCCCTTGGGGAGCACTTGTGTTGATTGGGAGGAAGAAACATGGAACTTCTAGAATGTGATAGACTATAGACAATTAAATAAGTTGACCATTAAAGACACATATCTTCTACCTAGGATAGATGATTTTTTTAGCGAATTAAGAGGGACAAATGCTTTTTCTAAAATAGATTTATGGTTTGGTTATCATCAATTGAATATTAAGGTTTAAGACATATACAAGATTGCTTTTATAACTCAATATCGGAATTGTAATTTTTTTATATTTCCATTTGGGATTACAAATGCTCCAACTACTTTCATGTGCTTCATGAGTAGCATTTTCAGGCCATAGTTGGACAAATGCTTGCTGAATTTTATTGATGATATTTTGATATATTGAAGAACACATGAAGAACACAAACAAAAATTGAGGATAATGCTACAAACACTTAGGGAATGCCAAATTTATGCTACATTCAACAAATGTGAATTTTATCCACACCAAATTCAATACTTGGGACATGTGATTTACAAGGAAGGAAGTGCAATTAACCTTGAAAAGGTCAAAGAATTCCTAAATTGTCTAGTCCCTAAGGATGTGACAGATATTAAATATTTCATAGGACTCACAGGATACTACCATAGATTTAATGAGGGATTTTCTAACTATATTACCCCATAACCTCATTACATAAAATGCGAGTTAAGTTTAATTTGACATAAAAATGCAAGAGAGTTTTGACAGACTAAAGAATTTATTAGCAGGAGCTTCTATACTAAAAATTGTTGATCTTAGTAAGCATTACATAGTTTGCACCAATTTATGCCTAGAATGGATTTTTTTATGGATGGATTCCTTCTGCGGATAGAATCAATCTCCCTAGACCTAGTGGCCTGATCTAGGAAAAACCAAGAAAAATTCTATTTTCTTTCCTTAGAGAAGTTTGAAATATGGAATAAAGACTTACTTGGGAACTAGTGGAAGCTATCTTCTTTTCCCTACTCACAAGATTTATCTCCAATTCCAAATGCTATAAGTGGAATGTACAAATCATCCAAAACAAGAAAGAGAACTAACAAATACAAATTGTTGGCATTATGATGTATGTGTTGTACTTGATGACAACCCACTTGTAGCAGAACAAATCACTTGTATATGGTAACTAGATGAATCTACAAAAGAGATATCAGATGTGACTGAATGTGATGAAATGCAGGGCAACTTTAAGGAATCATTTCAGAAGGCAACTCACTAAGATGAAAGATCACAGTATACCAGGAAAATAGCAAAGAATGACAGATCAGTCTTCATAGAATGAGGAAAGAGAGGTATATGCAAGTTCACCATTGACCAAGCCACGTATACATGTAGGTTAATAGAACCAAAGTTGTGTATAATGTACACACGCACTTTCACAGAAAGGAAAGCACATATACCTTGGAAAACTATGTTTTTGTCCGAAGTATTTGGTCCATGGTATTTGATCCAAGGTATTGGTCCTAAGTGGTTTTGGTCCATGGTATTGAGAAAGGCCTAAAACTATAAAAGGAGCATAAGATCATTAGGCCAATGTACTCAAGTATTGAATATCTAATAAAGAGTGAGATCTATAATGCAGGTTATTGGGTTATGGTGCATTGCTGGATCTGAACCAAGGAGGGACCTTAGTAGATGGACAATAAGATCTAATGATGGATCAGGATCTTAAGGCGTAAAGTGAACTATCATTATGTGTTTTGGCTCATGCATATTCTAGATCTAAATACCGAGGCATATATTATTCTGTAAATGATATGATCTGGGTATAACTGAATTCTAGTATAGTTGCAGAAATATGAATTAATATTTGTAGATGTATACGCTAGTTGGATTTAAGGAAAGCATGTATAAATGTGGGTTCAACACAAGAAAGTAGTGTATACCTCATAATCTATGTTTTAGTCTCTGTTGTTTGTTGTTGCAGTGTTCTGGGTTCTGGCTACTGTATTCTGGTGATAGCATTCTAAAAGATCAAAGTGATTGATTGATTTGGTTGTGGTTGGTTCAATAGAAGGTTGGTTGATGCAGATAGATTTGATGATTGAATGATGCTATTGATGGATCCAATCTGAAAATTTATGAAACGTGGTCCCTGGAAGAAAGGAGAAGGTTGTAGCCTTCTGTAGGCTGGCACCTACGTACTAGTAAACATATCAACGAGTACAAGAGCTAGAGGGTTGTAGCTCCCTTCTAGTAGAAGTTGGAGAATGAGAGAAGGTTGTAGCCTTTTGTAGGTAGAAGCCAACGTACTGGTATAAGGCTGCACCAGTACAAAATTGCAAATAGAATTCTATTATTATTAAAATAAAACAGAGACGATTGTAGTAGGTGTTTTTCACCCACATTGGGTTTCCACCTTATATCTTGGTGTTTATGTGTGTTGCTTATGCGTGATGCTTTATTCTGCTCTTACTGCACTGTCTAATAAATTTGCTGATATGCTGATTAAAGTTCACTACATGATAATTTGGGTAAATCAAAAGATCTCTGCATATATGCTGGTTTCATTAAGTATAGTTGCGTATACATACTAGTTCACTGAGCTGAAGTACGTATACAAATTATTTTTGAAAATTAATTTATTTATCTAATAATACTGATTCACCCCCCTTATCAGTATTATTTCCAACAATTGGTATCAGAGTAGGTCCTTCAGAAGAAGCTTGATCACTTGAAGGCAGATCCATCATCATGAGTAATCAAGAAAGTGGGGGATCCATCAGAGTGCCAATATTTGATGGGAGAAACTTCATTTATTGGAAGACAAGAACCACAACCTATCTTCAATCTCTTGGAATAGATGTTTGGGAAATCATGGAAGGAGGATATACGTTTCCATCAGCAATTCCTACAGATACAGCAGGTAAAAAGAAATATGAAACCATTGCCAAGCTTGTCAATACATTATTAGGAAGTCTGTCACAATCAGAGTTTGTCAAAGTTATGTAGCTCAAATCAACCAAAGAAATATGGGACAAAATCGTTCTAAGCTACGAAGGAGACTCTCAGGTAAAACGTGCTAAACTACAAGCTCTCAGAATTCAATATGAAAGTCTCACGATGCACAATAATGAAAGTATAGCTAGTTACTTCTTGTGTATAGATGAGGTTGTTAATTGCATGAAGAATATGGATGAAGAGATAAAGGAAGTTACCTTAGTTGAAAAAGTCTTAAGATCCTTGTCTGCTAAATTTGAATCAAAATTATCTGCCATAGAAGAAAAGCAGAATCTACAGACTATTACTATGACACAGCTTCACAGAATCCTAACTGCCTTTGATATGAGAAAAGGAGGTCCATAAGATATGAGAGAAGCTTCATTTAAAGCTTCAACAAAAGGAAATGAAGAAATCAATGAATTAGGACATATTTCAGAAGGAGAAGAAGAAGAAAACTTCATCAAGAACCCTTAACGGGGTTCCAGGAGATTCAGAGGTAAATTACCTTTCAAATGTTTTGCCTGTGGTAGAGTCGGTCATTATGCTGCCAAATGTCCTCATAAATATAAATATTATAAATCGAAGGAATCTGCAAAATGGAATAGAAAACAAAGTGTAAGTAAAAAGAGCTACTATACTCATGAAGATAGCGATGGTTTATCAAATAGTGATGAAGATGAAAATAGCAATGACTATAGACTTCTAATGGCTTATGAATATGATGATTTTTTTGGATACTTTAGATGAAGATGACCTTTACGAAGAAGTCTCTAAACTTAAAATTTGTTTAGAAGAAAATAATATGGTTATAGATACCTTGGCTTACCAACTTGTTGAAAGAGAAAAACACAATGAAAAACTAGAATGTGAAATTGTGGGTCTAAGAAAGGATCTTGAGAAAACAAAAGCTCTCAATCTCAGATTTGCTAAAGGATCAGAAACCTTAAATGAAATTATCAAAGTGCAGTGTTCTCCTCTTATAAAGACAGGTCTTGGATATACTGAAGAAGCATCTCAATCACCGAAGCCGTCAACCTCCACTAAAAGCTATCTTGATGCAACAAAGAGCAGTCAACAATTTGACAATCGTCAGCAAAGGCATAAACTAGATCACCAAGTAAACCAGGCTCAATTTACTTCAAGGATGAACAAAAGCCACAAAAAACCTCAGGTAAATCATACTCAATTTTCTTCAAAGATGAATATCAATAGAAACTACAATCACCAGGTCAGTAGATTCGGTAATCGCAGGAACTTCTTTAATGGTCAATGTTTCTCATGTCATAATTTTGGACACAAAGCTACTCAATGTGTTGCTTACAAAACCATCATGACTAGAGAAGCACGAAATCAAAGGAATGTGACAGGGACCAAGAAAAGTTCCTATAATAACTTTTCTCTGCTTGAAAATGAAATGGAATGCTCAATCTGTAACAACTTTGGCCATGAAGAATATAAATGTAGGAGAAAATTTTGGCAAATATCTCAATAGGAGCAAACTCCATTGAATCCCAAAATATGGAGAAGGAAAGAACCACAAACAGAAATATATGGTATAGCCTTATATGCAGAAGGACAAGAAAACTAGTGGTACATCGATAGTGGATGCTCAAAACACATGACAGGTGATAGAGAAAAACTACACTCATATAATGCCTTAGAAAAGGAAAAGAGTGTCTCATTTGGAAATGACACTCCTTCTATCATAAAAGGTAAAGGCTTTGTTTTCTTGAAAGAAAAAGTTAAAGCTGGAAGTGTTATGTATGTTGATGGCTTAAAACATAACCTGTTGAGTGTGAGTCAAATGTGTGATCAAGGAAATGAAGTAGTGTTTTGATCAAATGGATGTGTTGTTCATGAGCTTGATATAGAAGAAACAGTGATTAAAGGTACAAGAACTCCAAAAAACCTATACATACTCAAGGGAGGACAAAAACAATGTTATCTAAGAAAAAATGATGAAAACTAGCTATGGCACAAAAGATTGATAAATCTAAGCTTTTCTCAAATAAGAAAATCATGTAGATTCCAGGTTGTTCGAGATCTTCCAGATGTCAAAATTCCTGAAAATACTATATGCAAATCATGTCAATTCGGTAAGCAAACCAGATCTCAATTCATCGAAAAGGAAGGATCAGCTAGTAAGCCACTTGAACTTGTTCATACTGATTTATGTGGACCATCAAGGAAAAAGTCACCTCGTGGAGAAGAATAATTTATATTGTTCATTGATGATTTTTCTAGAATTTGTTGGATATGTCTTCTAAAGCATAAAGATGAAGCATTTGAAAAGTTCAAAGCCTTCAAAGCTTGGTTGAAAATGAATCAGATCGCAAAATCAAATGCCTCAGATCTGATCGAGGAGGGGAATTTACCTTGGATGAATTCTTTGACTTCTGTGAACAACATGGAACAAAAAGGCAATTATCCACCGCAAGGACTCCTCAGGAAATTGGAGTGGTAGAAAGGATGAACATAACTGTTCAACAAATGGCTCGTGTTATGCTAGATGAATCTGGAACTCCGACAACCTTCTGCGGTGAAGCTGCATTTTCCACCATCATTATTCTCAACCAAGCAAATGTTTGGGTAAACAACACTCAAACTCCGCATGAACTTTGGTATGGTAAAACTCCTACAATAAAGTACTTCAAAGTTTTTGGAAGCAAGTGTTACATCAAAAGGACTGATGAAAAACATGGTAAGTTTGAACCTAGAGCAGATGAAGGAATTCTTCTTGGCTACTCTTCCTGAAGTAAAGGATATAAATGTTATAACAAAAGACTTGGGAGAATTATTGAAAGTATTGATGTTGTAGTTGATGAAACATGCAAAAATACAAAACAGATAAAAACCGAAGATCATGACAATGAAGAAGATGAGGATCATTTTCCCACATCAAATCACATTGATTCTGAAGAAGAAACCAATGAAGCACTAGAAGAAGAGATAACGATAGAGGAAAAGGCTCCATTTAGGTATGTTTAGAAAAATCATCCAAAAATTCAATTTTTTGTTGGAAAAAGAGGTAGGTGTGTAGACAAGAAGAACTATTGCCAAAACCTCAAGCTATCTAGCATTACTATCCTCCACTGAACCTCAAAATGTGAATGAAGCACGCAGAGATGAATATTGGGTCAAGGCCATGAATGAAGAACTTGAGCAAATTGAAAAGAATCATACTTGAGAATTAGTTCCTAGACCTCATGATAAGAATATCATAGGAACATAATGGATATTCAAAAACAAGTTGAACGAAAATGAAGAAGTTATTAGAAACAAGGCCAAAATTGTTTGCAAAGGATACGCTCAATAAGAAGGTATAGATTTTGAAGAAACTTTTGCACCTGTTGCTAGACTTGAAGCCATAAGAATGTTTTTTGCTCTCTCTAGTTTTTAGAAATTCAAAGTATACCAAATGGATGTAAAATTTGCCTTTCTTAATGGAGACTTAGTAGAAAAAGTCTATATTGAACAACCATAAGGATTCATTCTTAGAAATGATGCAAAACTTGTATGCAAACTCAGAAAAGCTCTCTATGGTCTAAAATAGGCTCCAAGAGCATAGTATTACTATCTTGACAAATATCTCCACCAATAAGGTTTTTCAAAGGGGTCAACAGATAATAATCTATATACAAAGATGGACACTGATAAATTGCTAATAATTGTTGTGTATGTTGATGATATCATTTTTGGTAGCAATGAAGAATCCATGAGTCAAAATTTTGCCTCAGTAATGCAGCAAGAATTTGAAATGTCCTTGCCTGGTGAGCTCACCTACTTTCTTGGTCTACAAGTTCAGCAGAATAAAGATGGTATTTTCCTTTCACAAACCAAATATCTCAAACAGATCCTAAAATAGTACAGCATGGAAGACTCTAAACTAGTATGTAACCCAATGGTAACAGGATGTAGTCTTAACTCAAATGATGAATCAACAACTGTTCATCAACAAACTTACATATCCATGATTAACAGTCTACTTTATCTAACAGGTACCCGACCAGACATCATGCATGCAGTGGGAATAGTTGGAATATTCCAAGAAAATCCTAAGGAAACACATCTTCAGGAAGTTAAAAGGATTTTCAAATATCTTTAAGGAACACAAAACTTTGGTTTATGGTATCCTAGAGATATAGATCTTACACTTCATGCATATATAGATGCAGATTGGGTAGGAAGTGTTGATGAAAGAAAAAGCACTAGTGGTGGTGCATTCCATATGGGTTCCAAGTTATTGTCTTGGTTCAACAAGAAACAAAGTTCAATTGCATTATCTACATCTGAAGCAGAATAGGTGGCTGCTGCATCTTGTTGCACACAACTACTTTGGATGATGAAAACCTTGCAAGACATTTAGATCACATGTACTCCACCCATCTCCATTCTATGTGATAATACAAGTGTCATCAGTATTTCAAAGAATCTACTCATGCACTCCAAGACCAAGCACATACCCATCAAACATCATTTTCTACGTGAAAAAGTGCTTGAACAAAAGGTCAAATTAGAGTATATTCTCTCCAAAGAACAACTTGCTGATATATTCACTAAACCACTACCCAGAGAGACATTTGAATATCTTAGACAAAATCTAGGAGTAGTTGATGCATCATCTTGCTGTTAAATCCTATCTTCTTCAGAGAAAGGTGGTTATACGTGAGTTTCATGAAGCATAGTCACATATATATGCTGGTTTCTGTGGGTACAGTCGTGTATATGCTCGTTTGAAGAAAAGAAGTGGGCCAAACTCATGAGAAAGGGGTTTGATATGGTTCAGTGAATTATCTGCTCTTCTTGATGATGGTTCAGGGGGAGAATATGCTTCTAATAATGCATTGTAGGAATTATCTTAGAACATCTCAGTGCAGATTTTATTTCAGGTGGAACAGGTTCAGGGGGAGAACATGGTTGTTGGGTTGGATGCTGATTGACAGATGTTGCTGATGACTATCATGGTCTTATTTAAGATATTTGGTCTCTGTTATATATGTCATGTATATATTTTAATGTAACGGGTCATGAAAAAGACCTAATTTGTAACCCCAGTATGCATGGGATGAATGATGTAATGTTTCTTATTTTTATCATGTATAAACAATTGATATATCCCCACTTGGTTGGGTGGATGAGTCAAATTTGGTATATCCCCACTTAGTTGAGGGATATATGTATGAGTCGTTGGTGATAGGAAGGTCATTTGTGATGCATGTATAGAGTCATGTTCTTCTTTTAGAACATCTTTTTGCAGACTTTGCTTATGCTCAGGAGGAGCATGGACTCGATCAGGGGAGCTTAATCAGCACACTTCAGCATATCAGAAAATTCAGCATGCACTCAGGGGGAGCTTTATCCTTTGCCCTTGATGTCAAAGGGGGAGAATGACTTGGTGTGGTTGCTGTTGCCATCAAGTCCAAAGAGGGAGATTGTTGGCATTATGATGTATGTGTTGTACTTGATGGCAACCCACTTGTAGTAGAACAAATCACTTGTATATGGTAACTAAATGAATCTACAAAAGAGATATCAGATGTGACAAAATGTGATGAAATGCAGGGTAGCTTCAAGGAATTAGTTCAGAAGGAAATTCACTCAGATGAAAGATCACAATATACCAGGAAAACAACAAAGAATGACAAATCAGTTTTCACAGAATGAAGAAAGAGAGGTATACGTAGGTTCACCATTGACCAAGCCGCATATACACGCAAGTTACAAAACCAAAGTTGTGTATAACGTACACATGCACTTTTATAGAAAGGAAACCGTGTATACCTTGGAAAAATAAGTTTTGGTCCAAAGTATTTGGTCCATGGTATTTGATCTGAGGTATTAACCCTAGGTATTTGATCCAAGGTATTGGTCCTAAGTGGTTTTGATCCATGGTATTGAGAAAGGCCTAAAACTATAAAAGGAGGAGAAGATCATTAGGCCAATGTACTCAAGTATTGAATATCTGATGAAGAGTGAGATCTAGAATGTAGGTTATTGAGTTATGGTGCATTGATGGATCTGAACCAAGGAGGAACCTTAGTAGATGGAGGATAAGATTTAATGATGGATCAGGATCTTAAGGCGTAAAGTGAACTATCATTATGTGTTTTTTCTCATGAATATTCTAGATCTGAATACTGATGCATATATTATTCTGTAAATGATATGATCTGGGTATAACTAAAATCTAGTATAACTGCAGAATTATGAATTAATATTCGCAGATGTATACATTGGTTGGCTTTAAGTAAAGCGCATATACACGTGGGTTTGGCACAAGAAAGTAGTGTATACCTCATAATCTATGTTTTAATCGCTGTTGTTTGTTGTTGTAGTGTTCTGGTTTCTGGCTTGGGTTTTGGTTACTATATTCTGGTGACAACATTCTGAAAGATCAAAGTGATTGATTGATTTGGTTCTGGTTGGTTCAATAGAAGGTTGGTTGATGCAAATATATTTGATGATTGAATGATGTTGTTGATGGATCCAATCTAAAAATTTATGAAACGTGGTCCCTGGAAGAAAGGAGAAGGTTGTAGCCTTTTGTAGGCCGGCACCTACGTACTAGTAAATATATCAGCTAGTATAAGAGCTAGGGGGTTGTAGCTCCCTTCCAGTAGAAGCTGGAGAATGAGAGAAGGTTGTAGCCTTCTACAGGTAGAAGCCTGCATACTGGTATAAGGCTTCAATAATACAAAATTGTAAACATAATTATCTTATTATTAAAAGAAGATAGAGACGATTGCAATAGGTGGTTTTCACCCACATTGGGTTTCCACCTTATATCTTAGTGTTTATGTGTGATGCTTTATTCTGCTCTTATTGCATTGTCTAATGAATTTTTTAATATACTGATTAAAGTTCACTACGTGATAATTTGGGTAAATAAAAAGATCTCTGCATATACGTTGGTTTCATTAAGTATAGTTGTGTATACACGCTAGTTCACTGAGCTGAAGTAGCGTATACAAATTAGTTTTGAAAATTAAATTATTGATCTAATAATACTAATTCACCCCCTGCTCAGTATTATTTCCAACACAAATAACATATACAAACAAATCTAAAAAATAAGCCAAGGATTCATTGTTCTACATATGCATAAATGAGACATAATGTATAGGAAAACAAGGCGTTTTGTATTAGTAAGATTAGGGGAAGATTAAAACCCTTGCAGTCCTTGACCTTGTAGATTTGTCCCAGCTATTGTGTCTTTCCTTTTCCATAATAGAAAGCCTTCAATCATACCTCAAGAATATGGATGGATTGTGGAACTCTAGACACAAATGGGCAACATGAGGGCATAACTAAGATTCTCCAAAATCCAACCCAACCGTAATAGTAGGAATGCATTTATAGGAGAAATGAGGAGGTTGTAGATCCATTAAACTAGGGTAACATCCACTTTAGAAGGGGATAAGCTTCATGGGATGAGTGATAAGGCCTCATTTGTAGGAATTTGAGGACATCTTTAAAAGAGAATGGAAACTTCCACGGTAGAATCCCCTAGAAGCGGAAGCTTCAAAATTATATTAATTTTTTTCCTCATTTCAAGGGTCATCACACTTATAGTGAAAGTAACTTGTGGTGACCAGTTCTTTTGTCTTTGATGCAACCTATGTCATCACACTGTTTGAACTAGGAAAGTGCAATGCAGACCTATATTAGGGTTTTAGATAAGATAAAACAAAATTTCTTGGAACTTTTGGAAACAAGATGCTTTTTATTTCATAGGGGATGATTACAAAGTGTGAATGGATGATGATTGATCTGGGTTCAAGGTCATTTGGTTGAATGTGAAAAAATGTCCTGTAACAGATTACCCCCTAAAGTACAAAGTCAGAAGAAGTGCCCGAGGATTGAAGTGATTTACTATGTGAAAAGTATCAATCTAGAATAGAATGGTTAATATTCAATTGACTATTACAATACATTATCATCATGATATCATTTCTAAGGTAGGCATACCCATAGTCAACATATAATCCATTTTACATGTACAATAATCAAATTCATGTTACTGATGACATATTGTAGGCTCATGCTTGGATGACCTTTTGAATCACTATTTCCATCATACTTTGCAATAGTGTATGAATCCTAAAATCATAGCCCGAATGGATGAAGCTAGATTTGGGGTCTTCTACCTTATCACTCGATAATATGAGTCTAACCATGTGAATAGATGTGTTGGAGTCGAACATGGTGGACACCATTTGATTACTAGCCAATGGTGAAAGTCGTTAATAGAAGCAAGAGGAACCACCATCAATGATAGTGGCCCTCAAGGTACTAAGCACAATCTATAAGGTGTGAATGAATGAGATGTAGTTGAACACCACATAGAATCTTCTGGTTGAAGTCCAATGATGAAAACTTATCGCTGAAAGCGTGGAAACTTTCCATTGAGGTATGCCAACTCCAAGGCACTGAAGGGAGTTTCTAAATCAACTTCCTAGATAATATGTTGATGTTGACAGTAAGCAACTCATCACAGGAGGGCCTTGATTTATCCCCCATCAACAAGACAAAACAATTATCAATTTTTAGGACATAGTGTTGATGATTGAGAGTTGATTCAGGGGCAGAAGACATGAAAGAAAGCATAAGGTATTGTAGTAGATGTAAATTGAGGGTGGAATTATCTTGAACATATCGATGACACTTATATGGAGTTGGTAGCATTGAATCAAATAACTATCATGAATACTTTCATTAAGGTGTGATTAACAGAGAGGAAAGTGGATTACCCATCCCAAAACAGTGACAAAGGTGAAGGAGTGTCATGTTAAAGAGCAACTCACTACCATAAATAGGTTTGATCTCCTATTTTCATAGTTTCCCAGCCATTTATAGCCAATACCTCTTTATTTTTGACAAAATTGAGGAAGACAACATATCACGCGGAACACGCTTTTTCCCCTAACCAAAAATTGAATCATGAATGTGTTGTAGCAGCTACAACCAACCTCCAAATTTTTTCTTATGCTTCGATTTTGGAGCCTCCCTTCTAAACCACAAAAACTCATCTTGCACTGATCAGGTACTTGTGCTTTGACTGAGAATTATCCTTTTAGTTTGGCTTGTGTTTTCTCACTTAGTTCATCTTCTAACCCACTAGTCGATCTCTTGACTTGGTCACCTGACAGTTTTGGGCTTCCCTTAGAGAACTACGCAATTCTTAAGGGAAACTGGCCTTTCTATTGGGAATTGTGCAATCCTGACTTCCAGTGAGCCTTGAGCCCATAAAATATGTAGTACCAAATGGAAGCCAACCTTGGGCTAGGAAATTGCACATACATGAGAGGTAGCCTAGAGCCACTAAGCCCAGAAATTGCGCAAATCCCACTGTGCTCAAAAGATGTGCTGTGCATGAACCAAAGAGTTTCCTAGTCCTTCCTAGAACTACACAATCCTTTTGGGCAATGCATTGCAGTTTTTCCCGAAAAAAAAGAAGAAAAAAAGCGAAAATAAAAAAACAAAAGAAAAAAACATCCCTAAAAAATAGGGATGTATTTTTAGTAACCTGAAGGTGGCACATTGCTACCTTTAAAAGTTTTTTCCAAGTGTCGCTTTTGTTCTTGATCTCAAGCATGTGTGACATGAATTCCAATTTTGCTCAATTCTATGTAATGGATGCCTCTAGAACTCATTTGTATGTTCAATCATCAAGCTCTAGCATTCCTGAGGAGATCAAGGAACCTTTGGAGCATTGTCATCGCTTTTCTAGGTGAGTTTTTCTTTTGTCCTATTTTGCCACTTTTTCTATCTGTTTTTGTGCTTTGGTTTGTGTGAGTATTGTTTCACTTGTTTATTTTCATGGTTGTTAGTGTTTTAACTTGTAGAAATGTTGTTTCAAGTTAGATTTTTCCTTGCACTTGTGTTGCATGAGTTTTCCTATTTTTGCACCAATGGTCGTTGTTGTGGCGACTCTCTTTACATGCTTTGTTTCCTTTAGTTTAATCAATTATTGCACTTCTTTCACATGCATGCGTCTACAATTAGTCATATCTGCACTCAACTTCACACCATCTTTTAGATCTGCTTTTTTTCACACTCCCTTAGGCAGATCTGGATTTCCTAGCTCGGATCTCACTATGCACAACTTGCACTGTTCAATTTGGAGACTCAAGCCTCTACATTGGCCTATGGAATTGCAAAAAGCATGGCCTGGACTGGCTCCAGTTATTCAGTGTGCAGTTCTGGGAGATAGTCTCCTAGCTTGGCCACTGAGAATGTGCAATGTGTAGTCTCTCCCAGGCTTTCGCTCAGACTGAACTGTGCATTGTGTAGTTCTAGTCATCAAGCTTCTACATTAATTGATGGGACTAAATAGTGAATACTTCCCACAGTTAATCGGTCCCTCATGCCAATGAAAATTGCACAACCCCTCTCATTAGATGCCTTGATTGTTACTTGATCGTGCCGTGAAGTTAGATTTGCAAGAGCTAATGTTTGCTTGCCATGAGTGTCCTTTCTATCCCATAGGGACCACACTCATGAAGCACTTATCTCCAATAGTCATTCTTACCATGGCACCACAGAGAGATGCTTCAAGAGAGACAATTAAAATAGGTACTAGGGAAGACGTTGAGAAAGCGCCAGTTAACTTACCACTATATGCAGACACTCAACTGTTCATAGAAAAAGAGTCAACACTAACATGGTAGAAAGTCTAGAAGGAGTAGAAAAATGCAGAACTCTAGTACAATATCCGGGAAAGAGGAAGTTGTTGATAAAATAGAGGGAGAGCACAATTGTAGAGTGAAAGTGGATTTGATTTTCGTGCAAGTAGCTTTGGAAACAAAAGAAAAAGGAAGAAGAGGATACAAATAGTAGAGAAGAGCAAGAGAGAAAAATAGAGGTTATAGGTAGCAGAACTGAGGTCACAACAAGCAGAAAAAGAACCAAAGGAAGAACAAGAGTTGAGTAGGAGAGAAAGAGAAGAGAAGCAGAAGCAGGAAGAAGAACAAAGGCTCGGCACAATGATAGAAAAAACAATGCCAATACAGTTTGATGAGCCATAATAGTCGACAATTGAGGAAGAGGGTGAATAGATGCATGATTGGGATCTTTCTTAGGAGATTGAGAAATTTATTAAAGTGACAGACATGGAGTTGAAGTAAGAGTCACAATGGAAAGACACTGACCTAATTCAGAAAGCACCACAGGTCATCCTTCAGTCTTTACCACCTCCAATATCAGAACCAGTCCTGAGTGAGAAAGGAGATGTTTTCCTCCTTGAAGATGATCCAATCATGGATTTGTACGATCTATCATTTGACGAGTTGCACAAGAAGATTGTATAGGCATAGAGGAAGAACTTTCCAGATGATCACACATCACTTTCATTTATAAAGGAAAGGATGATCGTATCAGACCCCAGGAAACATCCAACTTCCAGTTCCCAAGCCAACTTGGCTTATGCAGGAGAAACAAGGTCAAATGTTTAATACCTGATGGTCGAGAATGAACAACTAGCAAAGAACTTACATGCTGCCAGGAAAGAGGGAAAACAACTCTAAGCATCAATGGAGAATGTAGTTTATGCATGGGGAGGATCAGGATAGTGATACTTGCTTAAGTATCAACACTTGAGGGTACCATGCATAAGCTCTATGACTAATTTGTCACCATGCATAAATAAATTGTCCATGTGCATGGCCTACGACATTGGAGCACAAAGTTTGTTCATACTCTCAAGAACATACATGCTACCATTTCCCATGTACAAGAGTGGTAAATGTGGTACAAATGCACCCCACTTGACTTAGAAAAGAAGATGAACTCACATGTAGAGTTGGAGAAAGAAAAGGTCCAGATGTTGTCCAAAACTATCAACAACTCGCCCCATTCATCGGCAGCATACATGCCTCATATGTGTGGTTTTACAATAGTTTGGATGTCATGGTGAGGAAGCACATGATCCCATCAATTGCTTCCCTCACCGATGTTAAACCTAAGAACCAAGTCTGGCTAGATATCAAGGAGTACGTGGAGAAGTTAAGACAAGAGGCCACCAATGAAGACTTGGAGATGAACGAACACAACATGCAGAAGTACATTGGTGGTCTTGTCAAGGTAAACACCATGTTGCTCATGCTTCAGAATGAGTTGGATATAGGTTCCGAGACCATATACCTAGATTCCATGGAGACAAGAGTGCTTTTCCATAAATACACAATCAAATAGTTTGGGGACACCACCACACAGTAGCAAGCTTGACATCAATATGTGATCGAGAAGCATCAAGTGGATGTTGCTGAGATGGAATTTCCCCAAACTCTAGAGTCATAGTGTTGTGTCTTGCTAGGTTGTCTCTAACCTATTTTATCTTATATGAGTACATGTGGAAAATGTAATATTATTTTTAAATATGTTGTAAGTAAAATTCTAAGTTTAATTAGTGGAATGTGAAAATTCATCATGTTATGTAATGAGTTATATGTAAAAACGTTGAAGAGTAATGAGGGAAGTCAAAAAGTCACGAAGGGGAATGTCAAGGGTTACCCCACCATTTGTTATTAATAGAAACTCATAACTCATAGAACGATATTTTGGGAGCCAATATTTTGGCTAGGCTTAGGCTTAGAGAAGGTTTGGGAGTATTGTGAAGAGCTTTGGCTTCTCCATAGCATAGAGAGATTATAATTCTTTGGAGGGGTAGGTGTTCTCCACTATAATGTTCCACTATTGGGGCTAATGTTCGTCAATGGTGTATGTATGGATGGAACTTTCACTTATAATAATAATACCAGAGTCAACACACTTTCATGCATATGTTGTTAATGTAGTTGGACTATTATGGTTGCTTTAGAAATGTGTGTTATTTAACTTACGCATATGCTTATGAACTACTTTGTATGCATTTGTATGACTATGGTTGAATGTGTGTTGTTGGATTAAATCATCCCTTTAACTTGCAAACCATTCTTCATCTTAGCTTGTGATGTAATTTTTCTCTTGTGTTCCTTTCTAGATGCGTACTATTACAAGCTTCTAAAAGGTGCACTTTCTTTTCCCCTCTGTGTTTTAGAACTTTCATGCATCAAACTTGACTCTCCGTAGGGTCACACACTTGCTCTCAACCAAATTTATCATACTTCCCTCTGTGCCCTATCACGGTCAAGGCATTACAATACCATCCACTACTGGGAATCCTACTCCAAATGGTCTGAGGTTTGGTTGGGACTTCATATCAGGGAGATCCCTTGAATGTTAGTGGGTCTAGCACCATCAAAAAATGAAAGTTGATGTGTAATTTTAGGCATATAACTCTTGTGATTAAACACAATGAGCCCGAATATGAAGGATCTACTCCTCCAAGTTTTGCTAACAAGGACTTCCTTTGTGTAGTACAATTTTGTAAAACTTCGAGAGTTGACATAGCCAAAGGAGCTCGAGTGAAATATTTAACTATATTATAATTCTATGCAACTCTTGCGCGAGGGCTAAATGATGTTTTTTGAATAATTTCCTTGGGAGGAGGTTTAATTTTCAGTTCAACGACTGGTTTCTCAATTTGCAGAGGACTAGATTTAGGTTGAGTCAAACTTGAAGTTTGATCAATGGCCTTTCCATTTGAAGGATTCATATTACCATAGTCCTTATTTTTGGTAGCCACAGAGACATATTTCAGACACATGAATACGTTAGAAGCATTTTGGGAAGAAGAGGATGGATTTTGCACAACCATATTCATCTCCTAGTTTGGGAAAGGGTCCATGAACACTACATGTGCAGTAGATGCAACTTTAAAAAACCGATTGATTTTTGCTCGATGAGGACAATCCTTAGTGAAACACTCTTCATTATAGATGAAACAAGGATAATGCAACCTGTGTTTGTCTTCAATAGTCTAGTTTTTCTATTTGTCCTATGGAGGGTTTTCTTTTTTATTCCTTTACCATTCTTTTTACTTCCCGGTTCCTGAGATTTTCCTTTATTAGATTGAACAATATCAATCTCAGAAGTGTTCTCAAGAGCATTAGGAGAGGGGTTTTGATTGGTCATAGTAGGATCAAAGTTCAGGCTGGATTGACCAGAAGACTTACTTGCTGTCTATTGACTGAAAAAACCAATCACACCATATACAAGATGTGATTCCTTTAAAGGAGGAGGTGGAACAATATGATAGGGTTGTAGAGCATTAGGTATATTTTGATGGAGCATGCCCAATTGGTATAAACTAAGTCCAAATACTGAGAATGAGCAATAAATTTCTCTTTGGTAACGACTCCACCCTTGGCAACATCCTTGGTTATATCAAGCAGTAAATATTTAATAAACCATTCTACCAATAACTGATCTGAAATGAAAGTGTTGACCAATCGACGATGATGTCTCCACTCATGAATGTGATTTAATATGTGAGTAGGGTCAGATTGTTTTTGAGAGGTCAAAAGTTCAGTACAGGTTTTGTAACGAATTGGTAACTAAAAATGAGTTAGAAACATGGTTTCCAATGCATTGAAGTTATTAAATGAGGCTCTCAGTAATTCAACATACCATTTTGTTGTCTCACTAGTAATAATTCGTTGGAAAATTTGAAAATGAATGGAATCATCATTTAAGGAGTTCAAAGAACACCATAAATTATAATTCATGATATGTTTTAATGGGTCTTATCAAGGATTCCCATTGAACTTGGGAATGTCACTCAACAATTTAGATGGAATAGACGATCACCAAGGAGAATGATAGATTGGATTGTTGGTCAACTATGAGGGATATGGTAATTATAATCTTGCGATGAAAGGAAGCTACCTATTGAAGTCCTTCTGTGAGGGATGGTAACCTTGTGGGTAAAGGTTAACTGCTAGTGGGGAATGTTCAAGATAAGATGGAATGGGTTGAGCCACTGGCACTTGCATCCCACCAAGGTAAGGAGGAGTTTGAAAAGTAGGATAACCCATACTAGGTTATCCAGTTCCATGGAAACCTTGATAAGGTTGGAAATATGATCTTGGATGTATTGACCTTAATAAGGTGCTTGTGGTATGGTTGTTGTTAGGCGAAAAGGTATTTGTGGTGTACCTAATAAAGGTTGTCTAGGTGGAACTTTCATCATTCCTAGACTAGGATGATTGGTTTGTACCTGTGGCATGCCTTGAACATGTATATTTACTTATATCTGTGGCATATTATGACCAAGTGGGTTAGATGTGGTTCGTAATACACCATGGACAAGATGGGTAGAAAGGATTTGAGGGATCCCCTGTACTGATTGAGTAGTTTGAATTTGGGATTCAACCTAAATAGATTGAGTTGTTTGAAGTGTGACTTTGACATATTGGCTGATAGGAATTTGAGGTATAGATTGGATGGGTTGACAATTAGGAACCTGAAGCATGCGATAAAAACATTGATAGGTCGAAATTTGAGTTAAGACTTGACTAGGTTGACCTGACACAAGAAGGATAAGGTTTCAAGTAGAAGAAACCATTCCTAGAAATGGAGCACCAGTAGGAAGTAGACTTGTGACAGGTGGAACACCAACTTGTAACATTTTATTAGAGAGTGGAAACATTCCAACAACAGGTTGCCCCCCAACCGGATGATAAGGAGTGAAAGGAGGTCACTGTCCCCCACTGGCAGGGTATCTAGTATAAGATGGAGTGGGTTGTTGTGGCTATCCTAATCCATTGAAAAATGCACCATACTATTGATCCAAAGAATTTTGTGGTGCAACAGTTGTAACAGGTTGTGCAGTTTTGATATTGATAGATCATATAGTATTCTAGATGATGAAGGTAAAGGAAAAGTCCAAGGACTAGTCAACACACTAGAAAGGGTTCTTGACAATGACTGGTATCCAGGTGATACTAATGGACCACCATATAGGTGTGTTTATGGTGAAGTGATGAACATAGAGGTCACCATAGATTTAGCCGATTCACTCACAGTTGAAGATATAAGTTGGGTGATTGTCGCTGATTCCTTCATGGTTAGACCTCTCAAAGGAGTATGTGGATGAATTTGTCGAGGAGTGTTTAACAATTAATTAAATCGAGGATTTTGATGTAAAAGAGTTTGTATTTGAGTATCAGGGCTAAAAAAATGAAAATCTTGATAAAGTGGAGTTACTATAATGTGAACAAGAGTTTGAGGGAAATCTTCCTCAGTAATTTCCTCTATACTCAACAAACCAAGTGGAAGTATTCTTCTTTAGCACCTAAAGGCAAAGGTTATGGATGAGACAAAGTTATAAAAATGTAATAATAAGTTACTAAAGTGACTAATTGTTTGGTCAATTCAATGTCCTTGAATTGTGAATCATAAATTGTCAACCAGGGTGCGTAGACTGATGAAGTACAGGTGCACAATATGTGCTTAGAAGTTATTCATTAGGTCTTTATGTATTTGTTAAGATCTAAACTTAAGATGGACGTGGTGTTTCTAAATTATATTAGTGTCGTAATTCTTAGGGATGTTGGCTACGTTTCCTAGGAATTAATTTCTATCCAATTAGTTTGTAGATGATGTGAGAGTGGTTCTATTTGTAGTAGATTGTTTTGAGATTTTTGATCTTGAATCTTTACGCTGCAACTTCTAATTCTCTAAGTGCAAAAAGAAACTTATCCTGTCAGCTATGAAAAAATATTGTCTGAACTCAATTGTTTAGGAGAGAACTTCCCACTCTTTTACTTATTCAATTTTTGCTCAAACAACATAACCCAAGCAACATCTATATTATGAACTGAACACACTTCAATTATGCTAGATAATAAGAAAATAAAAGGACCATGCTGTACTAGGTATAACGTAAATTAAATTACAAACTAAACTAGGTATAAAGCAAATTAAAGTTCTTATGTAGATAACAATTTGCTGATGAGATCATTATGCTGCATTGTCACACAAAATAGAGCGATTGAAGAATTGAAGGAAATCATATTGTAATTGATTAAAACCTTCCGTTGTTTTTAGGGGCCCTCCACATAGCAGTTCAAAGCTTTCAATCAACACAACACTTGCACACAAAAACCAATTCTATTCACATGAAATTCACAAATTGTTCACAATTATATTATTCGGCATGCACCCAAATAATAGTGCGGCCATTAGTTTTATAACAGGTGTCTTGGCATAATTGTACAAATATTTCAAGTATGATATCTCTAACCTATCACTAAACTGTCGTTTTTCTATTCGGAAAGAAAAAAAATAAGGTTTCAACTGATCTCGGGTTCTGTTCTGCGTTAATCTAACGGTTGACTTGGATTTTGAATGCGATCTCCTGCACTTCTTTTAGCAAACAGTTTCAAGGGGATAGGAAGGTATCCATGAGGGAGCCATCCTCTATCCATCTGCACCTTTCGCTACTGACCTGGAACTCTGAAACCTTGCAAACAATGAAGACAACTACATAAACCCGAATTAGCTGTAGAAACAGACTAATTCGGTAGCCAATTGCAACTTTAACAAAACAATAAGGTATAAAGTTAATTATGAACAAGAAGACATATTATTGTATACCTTCATCAAAACCTGGTAGATATGGCTTTATTTAAGTGGTAAATATATAGGAAAAAGAGAGGATCATTTGGCAAAAAGGATGTCATGGTAGGACAATCTTCAGACTCTACATTCCCCCAGACTGGAGATGTTGTATGTCCTCATACCTTCTTCCTTGTCTTTTGCTTGTGCCTCTTGTTTATCATATCCATGTTTCACTATTTTCTTCTTTTTGGAAGAGTTTGGCATTCTAGGTTTCCTCATTATAATTTTGTACTTTAAATTGATTATTTCTCTCTACATAATTTTGTTTTCTTTCTTCAGCTTCTTGTTTTTCTTATACCACAAAATTAGATGTAGGATCAGATTTTCACTCTTGGCAATCTGTATCTCACTCTGTGTCTTCAAGGCTTGATTTTCATTTTTGAGATACTGATTCAGTGTTTCTAGTTCAAAGATCTCCTGCTTCAAGATGTTTGAGGCTGATTGCTCATTTACCTGGTTGCTTCCTTCTCCAGGGATCTGAATGGTTTCCTTTGTTTTTGTCTCCTTCATTTTTAGTGACTCTATATAGTCATATATTTCCTGTTGAGATGGGTCAATACACGGACTATGTATCGGGCTTCCTAGAGGTGAGCTGTAAGGCTGTGGTGATGACCTTGGTGACCCTTTTGGAGAATTCCCAGGGCTTTCAATTGGCTCATCCTCTATTGGCTCATTCTTTGTTGGATCAATCTATGTTGGAGTGTTCTCTGTTGGATCCTCTTCAGTTGGCTCCTTTTCATTTGGTTCATTTTCCTCAAGATTAATGTATTTTGTAGTTTTTGAGGTTGTTTGTGGAATCATGCTCAACCTTGTGCTCCTTCACAACCATGGGGTTTGTGTTTTCTGCACTTTCCTCCCTTTATTCCTTGATTTCTCTTCTAGAGGAGAGGTTTTGGTTTGTGAGAATTCTTCTTTACTCGGGCTAGCTTTCTTCCTTCTACGGTTTCCCCTCTTCATTCTCTGCAAATTTTTTACTATAGGTAGCTCTTCTTCTGTTAGCTTTGTCTGAGTTTGAGGGGCTTATTCCTTTATCATTTCTATGGTCCTCTTTCTCCTTTTGAGGGCCCTACTACTACTTTCTTTTTCTGGGGATTTTTCCTCAAAGTGGTTCCTTGCTAGGAAATGCTCCCAGTTATCCCCTATACTTTGGAAATGAAATTCGACCAATATTTTTACCAGGCCATGATGATACATGGTGTTTTCTATGCATTGAATTTTCTTTTAAACATTTGTAGCCATTTTCCTGAAGCTATTCAAGAGGAAATAGGGGAGGTTCATCTGATGATCCTCAATGAAGTGCATCATAATTCTAACATGATAAAAATACATTTGCCCAAACCTACCCTCACAAGTGATAAAGTTTTGAAGCACAAGTAATAAGTTTCTCCATTTTTTTTTAAGAGAAGAGATGGGAATACCCTTTTGTAGACCATAGTGTCCATGTTCAGATTCTTGAGGAAGACCTTCCAGTCCTTGCTGCCAATCCCTCTGTCTTTAAACCATTTTTCTCCATTTCTTGGCATCTCAGCGGCCTTGACAATCATAGACTCCATTATTGTAAGCTTTAAGTCCCAAATTTCAGCCTCCATTCCAACGAATGATTGGGCAATGGTCTTGGTTACCTCTTTGTGGAAGCCGTTAAATTTCTCAATGAACTGTAGGCATTGTCTTCTTTGCAGCAACTCCCTAGTTTGTGGGTACCCCTCCAGGAATTGCTTCCCTGTTGGCCTAGTTCGAACAATTATCCCCATGCCGAAGGATGCTTTGCCTCGAAGATTGGCTACCTTGATAGGAAAATGGGGCTGGTAGGGTTTGCTAGTTGGCGGAAGGATGGAGTGGCTGTGAAAATTCAGAGGAGTGTAAGGATAGCAAAGAACAGATGGGTTATCATAAGGAATATGGGAATGAATCCGACTGTTAGGCACATTCAAACTTATGATTTGGTAATTAATTTGGAAAATTTAGCATAAGGTCGTGACATGACTTCTAAAGTGGTGGCATATGATATTTTGTTAGGCGGCCATTACCCTTAGGTTATAATTATTGCACTTTTAGTACTATATCTTCTTAGTCATACATGTTATATAACCTTCCATATTGTTAAATTAAAGCATCATGTACCTTTAATTTTTTGTTGTTAACCTTATTTGTTGTCCTTTGATCTCCTACAGGTGCCTTGCTGTTAACCGTCCTTTAATCCAGATCACCAAGCATCCTTGTAGACTTCAAAATTATTAGGCTGCAGAAACTTGTTTAGCTGCAAAAACTTGTTTAGCTGTGGAAACTTGTCCAAGCTGCGGAAAGTTGTCCAAGTAGTGGAAAGTTGTCCAATTCTGCAGATAGTTGTCCAAGCCATGGAAAGTTGCTGATTCTACAGCTTAAGAGAAAGAAGGCTTTAGTAGATGAACTGTATTGTTTTTTTTTTGCTTTTGAAAAGAAAATTTGAAGTGCCAACAAATTAGTTTTCACTTTAAATTTTCTATATAAACATGCCAACAACATGTTGGTTTTCATGTTTATACAATTTATTTTTATTATTATTATTATTATTATATGTATATGTATATATATATATATACACACACATAATTTATTTATTATATTTTTATTATTTTTTCTCTTTTTTTATATTATTATTATGAAGAACAAACTGAATGAAAATTTCTAAAGGTGGAAAAGAAGAAGAATTCTTCTTGACCATCTTCAGTTCTGAATTATCTTGAAACATTTTAACAAATTCCTCTTTTGTTAATGGTTTCTAGTAAAGCTTGATTCAGTATCCATTTAGTAATAGAGGAGTTTTCTCTTCGTCAATAGTCCTGATTCTAATTGCACCATTGTCAAAGACATTCTCAATTTCATAAGGTCCAAGCCAATGGGTTTGGAATTTCCCTTGAAAATTTTTGGATTTTGAATCAAAGAGCAATGCCCAATCTTCCAGATGAAACTTCCTTTCTTTGATGCACTTATCATGCCATCTTGACCTCTATTGTTGCACTAAGCTGGTTCTCCAGAAGGCTTCTTGTATAATTTCGTCGAGCTCATATAATTGTGTCATCCTTTACTTCTGGGCTTCTAACAAGTCAAGATCTAACTGGTCTTTTGTCTTATAGGTTTGGATCTGGAACTCTATTAGAAGTAAGACTTGCTTCCCATAAACAAGTTCATAGAGAATATGCCCTGTAGTATTCCTCCATGTAGTTTTGTAGGCCCATAAGGCTTCTAGAAGCTTTTCCATCCATTCTTTCTTGTGTAGATGTAAAATCTTTGTAAGGATAACCTTGATCACCTTATTTGTGGACTCAACTTGTCCATTGGCTTCTGGATGGTATGGAGTTGACTTCCGATGTTTTATCTTGTATTGGTCCACAAGCTTTTGCACTAGTCTGGATGTGAACTGTGTCCCTTGATTTGTTACAATTTCTCTTGGAGCACCAAAATGAGTAAAAATATCCTAAAAAAGAAATGAAACTATAGTAATTTCAGTAGCAAAGGGAAGTGCTTTATCTTCTACCCATTTAGTGACATAATCAGTACATACCAGAATATACTTCTTTCTCTTTGAAGGTGGGCTGATTGGTCCAATAAAATCCAGTGCCCATTTTTCAAATGGTTTGATAAGTACCTGTGGTTGCAGCGGCATCTCATTTTAAAGTGTAGGCTTGCCCATTCTTTGACAACTATCACATCTTTTGACATATTCCTTCATGTCCCTGAAAATGGAAGGCCAATAATATCCTAAAAGCAGGATTTTGTAAGCAGTTCTTTTGTCAGAAAAATGTCCTCCACATGTCTCATCATGACAAGCTTTTAGTATGTCTGGTATTTTGTCCTCTTGAACACATCTTCTGATGATGAGGTCTAGTCCTGTCTTGTATAATTCCTCATTTATCCATGAATAGGATGTGCTATTGTGGACTATTCTTTTATTTCTCTAGAAGATAAATGAAATGGAATTTTTCTTGTGGCCAAATAGTTAGCAATATTTGCATACCAAGGTGATTTAGTAGAGACTACAAAAAGATATTCATCGGAAAATTTATCTTCTATGGATTGAGCATTGTTTTCATTTTGTATTCTAGATAGAAAATCAGAAATTGTGTTCTGTTTTCCTGGCCTATCTAGAATGGTTATGTTGAATTCTTATAAAAGTAGGGGCCATCTAGTTATTATTCCATTAGTGACTGGTTTATTCTTTAGGTATCTAATGGTAGAATAGTCTGTGTGGACAAAATTTTCATAGCTAGTTATATAATGTCTGAATTTATTAATGGCAAGAATTCCAGCTAAGAATGCCTTTTCTGTTACAGTAATTTTTAACTCTTCAAGAGTTAAATTTTTACTAGTATAATAAATTGCATAAGGAGTGAGATATTTTTGTCCTAAAACAACTCCTAAGGCTGAATATGAAGCATCTGTTGAGATATGGAAAGGAAATTTCCAGTTAGGTCCTTTTAAGATGGGTGCTTTAGAAATTCTCTTTTTGAAAGTTTCAAAAGCAACTTGACATTCAGAATCACAACTGAATTCACATACTTTGGTGAGTAATTTAAAGAGTGGGGATACAATTTTTGTGATTTTTTCTGTAAACCTTCTATAGTATCCAGTAAAACCGAGAAAAATTCTAACACTCTTTTGAAAACTACCTCCACCTTAGATGAGTCTGCCTTAATTCCATCTCTGGAAATATGGTGACCTAAAAAAATTCCCTCGTTAAACATCATGAAACATTTTTCATGGCTTAATGAAAGGTTTGTTTCTTGACTTCTTATTAAGACTTTTTCCAGGCTTTCTAGTGCTTCATTGAAAGAATCCCCATAGACTGTGAAATCATCCATGTACACTTCCACATAATCATGGATAAGGTCAGAGAAAATGTCAAGGCCTGCCCTTTGGAATGTTGCTGGAGCATTACATAGCCCAAAGGGAAGTACTCGGTAAGCATAAGTTCCCCATGGACAAGTGAATGTGGTTTTATCTTGATCTTTAGGAGCTACCTGAATCTGGTTATATCCATTGAACCCATCCACGAAGGAAAAATATTTTTTTCCTGCTAAAGTATCTAAGACCTAGTCTATGAAAGGTAATAGAAAGTTGTCTTTTAAAGTTGCTTTGTTTAATTCCCTGTAATCGATGCATACTCTCCATTTTCCATTCTTTTTAGGGACGATTACTAGGGGTGAAACCCATTAACTAGTAGACATTGGATATATGAAATTTACATTTAATAATTTCTGCAATTCTTCCTTAACAATCTCTTTTAGATTTGGGTTCATTCTTTGCTAGGTTGTCTAACTGGTCTTGCATTTTGTTCAACGTAGATATGATGTATGCAAGTTTTAGGATCAATCCATCTCATGTCATTGTATTCCCATGCAAAAGCAAAATAATGTTTTTTTAAAATTCTATCAATTGTTTCTTTTGCGTATCTTCCAAGTTTTCATTGACATTCAAGGTTTTTCCTTGAAAGATTTCTATCGAGGAATTCCCAAATTTTTCCATGGACAACAATGATACTTGTTTAGATGAGAGATATTCATTTCGACTATGCTCATAATGTGAGGAGGATTCATTATTTTCTAGTAATTTAAAAGTTGTTCTTCCTCTTTTACTTGTTCAGTGACAAAAATAGGCTGTATATCTTCTCCATCTTCTATTCATTCTTCAGTTTCTGTATCTATTGTTGTTCTTGCAGGGGGGTACAATGTAAATTTATTTGTAGAATTTCCATCTAAGATAAACATATCACTTGACCTACAACCGATAAAAGCATCAGCTGTAGCCAACCAAGGCCTTCCTAGAACTAATGGATGTCCTCCTAGACTATTCTTGGGTGTTAAGACCATGAAATCAATAGGATATTCCAAAGAATCTAATGATACACAACATCCTCTAACACACCATCTAGTTTAATAATAGATCTATCTGCTAATTGCAATGAGGTTGGTGTGTATTGAAGGTTAGGAAGCCTAAGTGTGTCCATAACTTTTTTGCTCATTATGTTTATGGCTGCTCCTAGGTTAATCAGTGTGTTTGGTATTTCAGTTCCATTGATGTGAATTTTTACAATGGGGCTTCCTGGGTCTAAATATTTTTGAATTTTCATCTTTCCCATCATAATGTCTGCAATTTTTCCAACTAATTGAATTCTTTTTATATCTTTTCTTCTTCTCCTTGATTGTTGTGTACTTAATTTCTTAATTGTTTCTACAAAAATTGGTTTTTTTTTTTTTTTTTTTTTTTATGGCTTGTAATAAAGGAATCTTAATACAAACATTTCTCAATTCATTCATCATATTGTAATTAGGCAAGATAATTTGTTTCTCTACTCCTTCATCGATTTTCAACCTTTTTGGGAAAGGTGGTTTAACTGATATTGAAGGTTGTTCTATGGTAGGAGCATCTATTGGAATTTCTTCTGTTTGTTTATTTCTTCTGATTGATTTTTATGTTTTTGAAGATCATATTTTGATTTTTGAATAACAACATGAGGGTTTTTTGGTAATACCCTTCCAGACCTTAATTGGACATTGTTTAGGTCTAGTGGGGTTATTACATAAGTTTGAGGATTCTGACCCTCCATGTTGTACACTGGCTATTGTGGCATTTTATTATTATGATTCAGAAGTGGTTTAGTGGGTAATTGATTTGATTTTGGTGGAAATGGTAGGGAAAGTTGTGGGTTTTGATTCTGAACTGGAACTTGTGGCAATTGATTAGCTTGAGGAATTTGATTAGACGGGGGTAAGAATTGTGGTGGAAGGTAAGATGGCGAGTATTGTTAATATTGAGCATAGGCTCCATAAGGATTTTGTCATCCTTGATTCCAAGGTTGTATTGTGGCAGAGCCCAAGGCTTCCAGGTTGAATTCTGATTACTTTGTGAAGATTGGGCAAATTGTTTTCATCTAAATCCTTGTGATTGATATGGTTGGGGGTTTTTCCATGGTATTTTGGCTATAAAGTAGAGAGGGTCTACTGGTTCTAAGATTCCTTCATCGTTGAATACATCCTTAAGACTTGGTAAGGATGGACATTCCTTTATGTCATGATTATCTGCACATATGACACAAGTTTCTATGGGTTTTGAGTCTAAGGGACACTCTATTAGAGCATGTTTCTTTCGACATTTGGGACAGAAGATAGATAATGCAACATTTTCAGAATTTTCCTGGTTTTTTATTTTAAGGGTGTCTATTTGTTCACTTAGGCTCCCTAAAATATCTGTTTTGAAGGTGTCCAACAAATTTCTTATTTTTTCCCTGCTAACTGTCCCAGCTGCAGACTTGTTTTTTCTCGACAAGAGAGGGTCTCTAGGACTCTTTCCAACTTGTGCTTTACCCCTTGAGGTATGTACACATAAATCACAAATATCTGCAAATGGTAGTTGGGAAATATCTCCTTTTCCTGATAGGTTAAGGAGATCTACCCATTCATCTTTAATGACTCCGAGTAAAAGATATTTTAAGGTTTCTTCATCCAAATTATCCATTTTTGATCTTTTAACATCATAAACAAACCTTTCTACCAAGTCTTCAAGATTTTCATAATCTTTGTGTCATTTTGAAGACTTCATCTTTAAGGTTACTAGGCATACAATAATCTCTATATTTTCCTAAGAAAGTCACTTTCATTTTTCCCCATGTTGTTATAAAATGCACTCCTAGACTCATGAACCATTTTAATGTTGAGTCTTTTAATGTGGCAGGGAACAATTTTAACTTTTGAGCATCATGCAGATAGTCATATGATCTACATAATACTTCAAATTCAAAGAGAAATGTTTTTGAATATTCGTTTATTTTCCCGTGGAAATTAGGAAGAATCGAGGGTGATATATTTTTCATTGTGAGGGTTATATCTTCATCAAGAATAGGGAATCCCAAAGGATCTTGATTTCCTCTACCTCTACCCCCTCCTCTACCTCTACCTCTTCCTCTTCCTCTTCCTCCAATCCTATCTTCTTCGCCATGGACATTGTGTACTTCTCCTTCCCCTTCTTCAGCCATGATAGATTCTTTGGAGCTAATATAGTGTTCTTCTAATATTTTTGGTTCCTCTATCAATGGTTGCTCAGAATAAGTTTCCAATTCCTCTTCTTCACTAGGAATGCCTAATTCTTCTCCCAAAATTTATTCACCAGTGGGGGATAGAAAGATTACTCATGTAGTTGGGGATGTAGGATTTTCTTCAATTACAACTTTAGTAGAGGAAGTGGGTGAAGTTCTGGATTGAATTTTTGATCTTGAGACTTCAAGAAGTCTTTGTCGACCTCTAAACGGAATTTGGGTTTGAGTAGGTGGTGTGTAATTTGGAAATCGTGGTGAAGTGAGTGGATTTGTGGGAATTAAACTTCTTCCTCGTCCTACAAATCTACCCCTAGAGTCTTTATCCCTATGCATATCATGTTTTAAATTAATGATGTTTATTTTTTTACTTCTAATTGTACTTCCCCGGCAACGGTGCCGAAATGTTTGGTCAATTCAATGTCCTTGAATTGATAATCATAAATTGTCAACCATAGTGGGTAGACTGATGAAGTACAGATGCACAATATTTGCTTAGAAGTTATTCATTAGGTCGTTATGTATTTTTTAAGATCTAAACTTAAGATGGAGTTGGTGTTTGTCAATTATATTAGTGTCATAATTCTTAGGGATGTTGGTTAGGTTTCCTAGGAATTAATTTCTATCCAATTAGTTTGTAGATGATGTGGGAGTGGTTATACTTGTATTAGATTGTTTTGGATTTTTTTATCTTGAATTTTACGCTACAGCTTCTAATTCTTTAAGTGTGAAAAGAAACCTATCCTATCAGCTATGAAGAAATATTGTCTGAAATCAATTTTTTAGGATAGAACTTCCCACTCTTTTACTTATTCAATTTTCACTCAAACAACATAACCCAAGCAACATCTATATTATAAATTAAGCACACTTCAATTATGCTAGATAATAAGAAAATAAAAGGACCATGTTGTACCAGGTATAAAGCAAATTAAATGACAAACTAAATTAGGTATAAAGCAAATTCAAGTTCCTATGAAATAACAATTCGCTGATGAGATCATTATGCTGCATTGTCACACAAAACTAAGCAATTGAATAATTAAAGAAAATCATATTGTAATTGATTAAAAATTGCCACTGTTTGTAGGGGCCCTCCACATAGTAGTTCAGAGCTTTTAATCAACACAATGTTTGCACACAAAAACCAATTCTATTCACATGGAATTCACGAAGTGTTCACAATTATATCATTCGGCGCGCACCCAAGTAGCAGTGTGGCCATTAGTTTTATAGCAGGTCTCTTGGAATAAATATATGAATATTTCAAGCCTAATATCTCTAACCTATCTAAAATTATATCGCTAAACCATCATTTTGCTATTCCGAAAGCAAAATGATAAGGTTTCAACTGATCTCGGGTTTTGTTCTCCGTTAATCTAGTGGTTGACTTGGAGTTTGACCGCAATCTCATGTGCTTCTTTTAGGAAACAATTTCAAGTGGATAGGAAGGTATCCACGAGGGAGCCATCCTCTATCCATCGGCACATTTCGTTGCTAACCTGGAACTCTGGAACCTTGCGAACAATGGAGACATCTACATAAATCTAGATTAGCTATGGAAACAGACTGATTCGGTAGCCAATTGCAACTTTAACAAAACAATAGGGTATAAAGTTAAATATGAACAAGAATACATATTGGTAGATATGGCTTTATTTAAGTGGTAAATATATAGGAAAGAGAGCGGACCATTAGGAAAAAATGATGTCGTGGTAGGACAATCTTTGGACTCTACACTAATGCAGTAACTTGTGGTTCCTTAGGTTGAATGACCTCAGGTTGTAAGATTTTTGAGTTGAAAAATTCAGGTTCTATAACTTCAGGTTCTTATTTCTCAATAACTCCTGGTTAAGGAGTTTCGACTATATCTAACTCACCAGTTTCTAAGGATGTAAGTTCAGGTTCACTACTAATGGGAAGTGATGATTCTAGTTGATTAATTTCAGATGTACTTCTAAATGGGGTAGATTCTGAAGTATCTGGTTCGGTAGTTTGTGTTTTCTTATTTTTATGACATCTAGGTGTTGCCTCTAGAGGTGAAGGAGGAAATATTTCCATTCTAAGCAAACAATGAGGGTGTTCTTCCATGGTTAATTAATTGATTTTAGAAATTAAAAACAAAAATAAAGATAAAGAGGGGTAACTAGGAAAAAAGGTTTACTAAGTCACTGCAAACTACAATATACGATTAAGTACGTGCAAGAAATCACCCTGAATGCTATGTTCAATGTATCACAAATACAAGGAAATTGACTTGGTTACCTATGGAAGGATTGCAGCCTAGTGGGGACTTCCAAAATATACTCGGAGGTACATGGAAGCATAGGCTATAGTAGTGTTGTATAATGTGTAACCGTACGATGAGGGAATTCCTATATACTCGTTGTACATGGAGTGTCATCCTATATACCCAAAGGTATGTGGAAGAATGTTCTAATATACTTTGATGTACTTGGAAAACCAACCATCCTGGGATGTAACTCTGACAAGTAATGACAACTGCTACATTTAACAATGCCAGAACACATCTTCTAGCCTAGACCACTAAATGTGTCATTAATGTTCCAAATGCTCCTTATGTTAATTGATAAATTTTAATGTTGATCCTGACTAATGTTTCATTTTTAAGGCTCGAAACGAATTCAACTAAACTCCTAGAACACAAGTAGCATGAGAAAATGAACTTTTTTCATTCAATGAATATCTAACTAAAGAAGGAAAGGAGTTTCAAACAATGATGCAACAAACAAGATCTTCAAATTCTACTATTCCAATGCAAAGATTCAAATCGCTAAAGCATGAAGAAATCAAATTTTCTTTTTCTTTTCAAATTTTAAATGCAATGAAAAATGAAATATGACTAGACTATTGAATAAAGAACATCCACACAGATTAGAACTATAACATGAAAGTATTTTAATGGATCGATAAATAAGGAAAATGATTGGAAACCCTAATTGACAAGAAGAAACAAAAATAAACTAAAAGAAACAAACTCTCATTTAAAATGCAATCACACTTAATTCCAAACAAACTGCAAGCTTTACAAAGAGCTTGAACAAACTAGTCTAGACTTAGGAAGACACTGCAAGAAAAATAAAATTCAAAGTAGAGTAGGGAAACGCAAAATTTTTGTGCTTATAGGGTTCATCACAGGAAATATATGCAAAACAATGCGAGCCATCACACTTACAAAGATAGACAATTGTGTTGGGTCTCTCTATCTCAGAACATAACATGCAATGGGGAAAATTTTCTTAAAACACACAAAACTAACCCTAACCAAGCTCAAAATTATGCTTCCCTAGGTCCAATAATAGTTTCAACAAGTCAAATAGAATTGTTTTTAGAGGTTCTAAAAGGCTAGACAAAGGAAACCACTAAATAACATATTTTTCCCTAGTGGAGTCACCAAGTTGTTTTATGGATGAATTCCTTCTGCGGACATAAGTAATCTCCCTAGACCTAGTGGCCTAGTCTAGAAACAACTAAGAAAAAAATTCTTTGCTTTACTTAGAGAAGTTTGAAATATAGAAGAAAGACTTACTTGGGAACCAATGCAAGTTCTCTTCTTCTCCCCGCTTACGAGCTTTAGCTCCAATTCCAAATGCTATAAGTGGAACTTGTAAATCATCAAAAATAATAAAGAGAAACAAAACATACAAACAACATATACAAACAACTCTAAACAATAAGAAAAGGGTTCAGTTTTCTAAATATGCATAAACGAGACATAATGTATAGGAAAACAAGGGATTTTGTATTAATAAAAGTAGGATAATATTACTACCCTTGCAAGCCTTGACCTTGTAGATCTCTCCCAGCTATCTTGTCCTTCCTTTTCCATAGTAATGAGCCTTCAATCATATCTCAAGCATATGGATGGATGGACCTCTAGACACAAATGGGAAGCATGAGGGCATAACTAATAGTCTCCAAAAGTCAACCCTGTCCTAATAGAATGTAATGAATTTATAAGAGAAATGAAGAGGTTTTAGATCCATTAAACTAAGGTAAGATCCACTTTAGAAGGGTATAAGCTCCATGGAATAAGTGATAAGATATGTTTAACAGAGAATGGAAACTTCCATGATATCGGGCTCTAGAAGCAGAAGCTTCAAAGTTATATTTATTTTTTTCCTCATTTAATTTGTCATCAAACTTATAGTGAAAGAAACATGCGTTGACCAATGCTTTTCTCTTTGATGCAACCTATGCGATCATAATGTTTGAACTAGGAAAGTTTGACCGTGACCTAAATTAAGGTTTTAGCCAATATAAAGCATAATTTTTTGGAACTTTTGGAAAGGAGATCCTTTTAATTTTGTAGGGGATGATTACAAAGTGTGAATGGATGATGATTGATCTAGGTTCAAGTTCATCTGGTTGCATGTGACAAAATGACCTGTACAAGACTAGGTGGGGTATTGATGCAAGAAAATCATGTGATGGCTTATGAGTCCAGAAAATTGAAAAGTCACGAGAAAAAATATGTTGTATATGATATTGAATTAATTGTAGTCATACATGCATTAAATATACGGTGCCATTATTTGTTATGAAAGAAATTTATTCTTGTTACTGATCATATTAGTTTGAAGTATTTTTTTAGCCATCCATATTTGAATTCCATAAAGACAAAATGGAAAACCTTCTTGAGCGAATTTGGGTTTGATATCAAACATATCAAGGGGAAAGAGAATATAGTGATAGATGCATTGAGCAGAAACGGAAATCAAATTGTTGAAATCTCAGTTAGTAGTGCAAAAACATATTTTATGGAAGATACACAAACAACATCCTTGAAGAATTAAGTGTATGGTCAAATACATCAGAAACAAAATATTATAGAATAGTATGAATATGGTGCAAATAAGGATGGGTTGCTAACCTATAGAAATAGAGTATATATTCCTAATGTTCCTACACTTAAAAAACCAATTTTAGATGAGCACCATAGAAAGCCCTTTTCAACTCATCCAAGGTACCAAAAAATGATTACAACGCTTAGGAAGGAGTTATAACAGCTAGGAATGAAAGGAGAAGTAGTTGAATACTTTGAAATATGTTTAGAGTGCCAAAAATTTAAAGTAGAAAACCAACACCCTATTGGGCTACTAAATCCTTTACCAATTTCATAATCAAAGTTGTAAATTATCTCTTTGGACTTCATTAATGGGCTACCTAGAATGAGGAAGTGGCATGATTCAATCATGGTGGTAGTAGACAAGTTAAGCAAGGTAGCGTACTTTATACTAGTCCACTCCACATACAAATTAACACAAATAGCATATTTGTTTTATAAAATATATCTTTCAGTTGCATGGAGTACCAAAAAGGGTCATATTAGACTAAGATGCAAAGTTTGCTTCTAATTTCAGGAAACGATTGTTGGAAGAGATGGGTATGTAGGTAAATTTTAGCACTATCTACCATTATCAAATAGACGGTCAAATGGTAAGGACTAATAATATACTTGAGGATATGTTACATATGTATGTAATGGACCATCCCACAAAGTAGGAGGATTTTTTTCACTCAGTGCAATTTTCTTATAAAAAAAAACTGCGAAGCGTCCGATAAGATGAGTCCATTTGAAGTTTGATATGGAAAAACGTGTCACACTACATTGATTTAGAGTCAATCAGAAGATAGGTTGGTTTTAGGACCTAATCTCCTGCAAGAGATGGAATGGCTGGTTAAGAAAATAACAAAGAATTTGGAAGTAGCCCAAGATAGGCAAAAGAGTTATGCAGAGTTGTAACAATCCTAGTTAAAAATCCATGGAAAAAAAAATACCAAGGTCATGGGACACATATTCCAAGCTGAATGGTGGGAAAAACATCCTAGTGGGGTGTCAATTTGGTTTATTATTGGCTAAGGAAATGGAAAAGGCTTTAGAAAGGCATGAGGCGTTAATTGGAATTTTTTTTATTAAAATAATGGAAATTAGGAGAAAAGGAAGGTGAAATGTCACAGATTAAATGTGAGGAGGAAAATGAAGGAAAAATAATGGAAATTGAAGAAAATGGAGGCATGATCTATAAGGGATACTAAATCAAGAAGAAAAGGTATTACAGACTCATGTGCAGGAAAATGCCTATATTAGTTAACGCAACAGATTGAAAAGATTGAAAATAATATAGACAATTAACAATCAGAAAACATAACAGACACACATATCAACACAACAAAAATCAAGGAGTTCACCAGACTTCCTGGCTACGTCTCCTGGTCTACCCTTCAGTGTCGACCGCTACATTAAGTCTTCAAGAACAAATTATTACAATAGTGAGCTCAAAAACAGAGTCTCAACCAACAGTGACATCAAAGAGGGATTTTCTCGAAAACCTCGAGTCTAAAAGAGTGCACAGACTCTTCCTCTGTCTTGTTCCTCTATTCAATCTGCCTCAATCTGACTAACGGTCTATCTTTCTGTGATTGTCTTCAGCTGACTTCTCCCCCTCTGTTCTACCATTGGATGGATTTGAAGCCTTTTGGCACTATCTGTTCGCCTCCATTTTGGGCTCTCTAGCTCCCGACTCTGTCCCTTCATCTCCCTGCTAAGTGTTTAAACGATCATTGTAAAACGCTTAAGGCACAGGGCATCTGTTTACAAACGGAAGGATCTTTGGGTGCGGGTGAGAATCCTCGAAAATACAATTTTCGTTTACACAGAGAAATACGCTAAAATAGTGGAAAATCTGATCGAAACACCAAACCCAAACTTCAAACGATATAAAGTCTGCCCTATAATCCTATTGGGTCCACCTTGATTGCAATCACAAGTCGCATTGTCTATGAGTCATATTCCCTTTGTATTCCACACCGTTGATTTGTGTTCGATCTGATGGTTCACATCCAACCCAAAACATCAAGTAGTCCACTCAATCTCCATTGTTGATCCACAATCTCCAATCCAATGGCTAACAACCATTTCAGGTGGCCTACTTGCACAGATATTAACCACTCGAAAAAGCAGTTTTCTCTCTCCTCCGGTGTGCTACGTGTTGGCCAATGTATGGAATTGGGCAGAGCCTCTCTAATACTACTTACAGCCTGAAGCCTGCCTGAAATACTGTTTACCACGGAACTCAATTCCTTCATTGTTTAATTCATAACTCCTTCGGTCCACTTGTGTTAAGTCCTCCCTTTAGAGATCTGCGATGCGATATCTGTAATCTCTATCGTTGATTTGCGCGCTCGATCAACGGTCCACATTAAGTCACCAATCGCAGTCACATTTCCCTTAAGGCTGCCTCCAATATACTCCGCTGGCCTCTCTCGATGTGATATCTTGATCTAATCTAGGCTGTTGATTTGTCCGATCCGACAGCTCCTATGCAACGAGACTTTACGTTCTGCTTAGCTCTGTTTTCTGTCATTCTTAGTGTTTTTCTTCTGTGATAGTGTTTTCTGATA
>APFE030530039.1:90853-121918 GCA_000404065.3 Pinus taeda
TATATATGAAGACTTAAACTTAGAGATTTGATACAAGATCCATTTTGGATCACACCTTCCCACTGAAAAGCTTTTGGACCAACAAAAGTTGGTTTTAGGCATTGATCAAGTGAGGATACTGCTCCTTCACCTGTCTAACTTCTATCCATAATTCTTTGCTTATATTTGACCCTTTGAATCCCACTCTCAGGTACTCGACATCCCTTGACACATAGTTCTTAGCTTCCTGTCTAGAACTGTGTCCTCCTGTAACTCATTGAGATACTCAGGCAACAAATCCCCAATAGAAGGTAGCTGAATTTGCTCTTCAGGATCATCAATCAGTGAAGGTTCATACAATCTCAAGTTTTCTACATTAACGACTGAATAGATCTGCATATAAGCTGGCATATCAAGGCGAAAAGCATTTTCACCAATTTTATCAAGTATCTTGAAAGGTCCATACCTTATTGGTTTTAGCTTCTTACCTTAACTTTGCATTCTATCTTTGCTCATGTACAACCAAACTTGGTCACCAACTTGAAAACTATGTTCAACTCGATGTTTGTCATGTCTTGCCTTGTAATTGGCTTGACTTCTGTCTAGTTGTTCCTGTACTTCCTGGTGAATTTCCTAGATTTGTTCAATGAACTTGGTTGCTTTGTCCACATCATTGTTTCCATCAACTACTATGTCTTTACCAAAGGCAAAATCCAAGGGATACTTTGGTATAAAACCAAAACAAGTCTCGAAAGGAGATCCCTGAGTTGAAGATTTCTTGGCACGGTTATAAGAATGCTGCACATAACACAAACGCTCATCCCAAAGCTTGGGATGCTTGCTGCAATAACCTTTGAGCAACTGGATCACTGTCCTATTGACCACTTCTATCTAACCATCTGTTGGTGGATGAAATGTTGTGCTCTTCTTCAACCTGGTGTCCGTTAACTCCCATAGATTTGATGAAAACTTGCCAACAAATCGAGAATCTCGGTTAGATACAATGGAAGTGGGTAACCCAAAAATGAACCCATACACTTTGAAAGAAAAAATTTGTTGTTTGTTAAGTTGTAACCTGTTTGTTACATGGTATCAAAATACACATTTTCCTAAACCTATCCACGACAACATACAAATAATCATGACCTTTCCTAGATTTTGGAAGCCCCCCAAAAAAATCCATGGAAACACTTTCCCAAGGACGAGAAGGAATTGGAAGTGGAGTGTACAAGCCTAATTTCCTATTATTAGGCTTTCTTGTAGCAAACATTGTACATCCTTTGATATATCTAGAAATTGTCTCATGCATTCTTCGTCAATAACAGAACCTTTGCAATTGTGAAATTGTTTTACTTACACCAAAATGACTCGATATGAGAGAAGTATGTGCTTCTCGAATTATGTTAACTCTTTCAGTTTGTGGAATGCGTAACTTTCCGAAATGATATAAGAGTTGGTCCTTTACATAATAATCCAATTTTTTTACTTTCTTGCCATGACTTAAAGTTGCATATACATCTTTAAAATCTACATCTTGACCATATTGTTCAATGTAACTTTCATGCATTACTGAGTTATGCTTAAGTATAGTAGATGCATTTATGATTGGTCTTGATAACATGTCTGTAACCTTATTGTGTATGCCCTTCTTATATATGATGACAAGATGAAATTGCTGTAGAAACCCCAGCCACTTATAATGTCTTAATTGCTGCAATTTAGTTTGTGAGTGAAAATATTGAAGTGGTTGATGATTTGTATGTATGATTATTTCTTTACCCATTAGGTAATGTTTCCACTTTTTCACACTTTGTACTAATGCTTACAATTCTTTATCATATGTGGGATAATTAACTACTACATAAGTAAATGTCTCAGAATTATAGCATATGGGTTTTCCGTGTTGCATCAACACTACTCCCATGGCATAGTCACTTGCATCTGTCTCAATCTCAAATGGATGTTGAAGATCTGGCAGTGCTAGTACTAGTGCTGTATTGATTTTTTCCTTTAAGGTGTTGAAGTATTTCTATTGTTTGTCTCCCCACTTAAACACTTGTTTCAATCTTGTTAAAGCATGTAATGGAGCTGCAATCAAAGAAAAGTTAGCAATAAACTTTCTCCAGTATTGTGTTGCCCTAGGAAACTCCTAACCTTTGTAGCAGATTTGGGTTTAGGCCAATTCACAATGAATTCAACCTTAGAGGGATTTATCTTCAATTCACCACCCCCTAAGATATAACCCAAATAATTTAAAGATGTTCTGTCAGATTCACATTTTGACAGTTTCACATAGAGATTTTCTCTTTTTAAAACATCTGAAGTCTGCTTTACATGATTTACATGGTCTTCCTGTGTCTTACTAAAAACAAGAATGTCATCTAAATACACAATTACAAAATCATCAATAAATGGTCTGAGTACATCATTCATAACTCTCATAAATGTAGCAGGAGCATTAGTTAAGCCAAAAGGCATAACCAACCATTCATAAAGTCCTTGCTTTGTCTTGAAAGTAGTCTTCCATGCATCCTGTTTTGCAACTTTGACCTGATGATAACCACTTCACAAGTCTAACTTAGAAAAGTAAACTGCTTCTTTCAATTGATCTAATAAATCATTAATACGAGGAAGAGGATAACTATTCTTGATCGTTATTTTATCTAGTGCTCTATAATCAATGCACATTCTCCACGAACCATCTTTCTTTCTCACTAGCATGATTGGAGATCCACATGGTGATGTGCTTGGTCGTATAAACCCTTTATCGAGCAACTCTTGTACCTGCTTCTTTATCTCTGCATTCTCTAAAGCTGACAACCTGTACATTCCAATGTTAGGTAATGGAGCATCTTGCTGAAAATAAATATCATGTGCTATTTCTCGCTTGGGTGGCAGACCTTTAGGTTCTTGAAATATAACATCATACTCTGAAACAACTTTAACTAAATCAACTTTCTGTTTAGAATCATAGCCTTCAAATGCATTAGATATTTCAGGATCCTTTGCCTTTACAACCATTAGTAAAAATTGCTTACTTGAATTCACAATTCTTTTCATCTTCCCTGATTTTATGAGAGAATAGTTACCTTTGAGTTTATGAGCTCTTACAATGTATTCTATTCAATTTTTAGTGAGTTGATACTTATTCTCAGCTCTATAGAAAATAGCTTTCCTATCATACAAGTATGGAATTCCCAAAACAATACCACATATATCCAATGGAACTATATCTAACTCACCCTCATCTACAAATGTTGATCCAATAACAAACCTAAGTTTACATTGTCTCGTTACTTGTAGCTTTGTTTTATCACACACCCAACCTAATGGGTATCGCTTCTCATGAGGTTTTGTTTGTAATCCCAACTTCTTTACAATTATTTTAAAAATCAAATTTACTTGTGATCCACTATCAAACAAATTATCAATCTTATTGTGCTTGGAAATTACTCTAATATGAAAAAGCTCATTTCTTTCCCTCTCATTATTTTCATTATCAATAGATTGTGAAGAATTACTTGTGGATGCTTCAGAATCTTTACCTTTAATACCCATGGCTGTAACTGTTGTTTCATCGCCTGAATCTGATCGCAAGTCCTACTGAATAGTAGCAGCATTATTTCTCTCCTTTCCACCAAACATCTTAGGTTTCCGTTCTAGATGCAAAGACTAGTAGTGTGCCTCATCGTGTCCTTTCTTGCAATGAGTGCATGAAGTTTTCTCCTTCTTTACAGTGTTTGATTTCCTCTCCTTCCATTCCAGTTTCTTCTTTTCCTTATTCTTGCTTACAGAATATTTAGATGATTTCCCAACCTCTGGATTTACATTCTTACCTCCAGCTGCTAGATGTGTGGCTTGAATTGATACATCATCAAAGATAGTGGGATTAAACATGAGAATAGTATGCTTTAAATAGCTATGAAGACCACCTATATACTTCAATAAAGTCTCAGGTGAATCTAATGATATACCTAGAGTTAAAGCTCTTTTCCTGAATTCCTAAGTATAACTCTGTACACTTTGACCCTTCAATTGAGGAAGAGTTTGCCAACTCATCATTTCCTATTGCATGTAAGATAAAGGATAGAATTGCTTTTTGACGGTAGAAACAAATTCATTCCAGGTAGAAATGATTTTACTGTGTTTCTGCAGATCAACTTGTGTCTTGCCTTTCCACCATATTAGTGCAGTTCCTCCAAGTCAAAGGCTAGCCAGCTAAATCTTCTTCCTTTCTGAATCAATGTTATGTACCCTGTAATATACATCAGTTTGTCTTGTCCAATTATCTAGCTTTTCTGCATTGAGTTCTCCATCATAAATTGGCAAATCAAACTTCACATCTAATTTGATTAAGGAAGTTTTCTTCTTCTTCTTAGAAGAGCTAGAAGATGATGATGATGAGGATGATGATGGAGGAAATGGTGGAGGATTCATTCCTCCTTTTCCTTTGCCTTCTGGAGAGGCAACTAGAAAGGGTACCTCTACTCCTTTGTCTAGTTTGGGTGTTGTAGTGCTTTCACCTCGACCCTTCTTAAACTCTAGATACATCTCTTCCACCATGGCATGGAGTGTCTCAAAACTTTATATAAAATTGAGATTCTTATCCCAATGGAGCTTCTTCTGCCATTCTCCTCTAAGAAAAGACTCTTCCAATATCTAGATTAGCCTTAACAAGTTCTCCTTCTCCTAGTCTGACCTTTAATCTAGTTAGCATTCAAAATCCAGCACAAGCTTGTCTAACCTTAACAAAACCAAAACTGAATGCTCTGATACCACTTGATCTATAATGGATACTAAATCAAGAAGAAAAGGTATTATAGACTCATGTGTGGAAAAATGCCTATATTACTTAGTGCAACTGATCAAAAAGTTTGCAAATAATATAGACAATTAACAATAAAAAAACATAATAGGCACACTCATCAACACAACAAATAATCAAGGAGTTCACTAGACTTCCTGGCTACATCTCCTGGTCCATATTTTATTGTCAACCTCTATATCAAGTCTTCAAGAACAGATTATTACAACAGTGAGCTCAAAAATAGAGTCTCAACCAATAGGGACATCAAAGAGGGATCTGCTCGAAAATCTCGAGTCTAAAAGAGTGCACATAATCTCCCTCTATCCTATTCCTCTATTCAATCTACCTCAATCTGACTGTTTGACTTTCTTTCTATGACTATCTTCAACTGACTTCTCCCCCTCCATTCTACCATTAGATGTAATTTAAGCCTTTTGGCACCTTCTGTTCACCTCCATGTTGTGCTCTCTAGCTCCCGACACTCTCCCTTCATCTCCCTGCTGAGTGTTTAAACGATCATTGTAAAACACTTAAGGCACATGGAAACTGTTTACAAACGGAAGGGTCTTTGGGTGCGGGCGAAAATCTCCGAAAACACAATTTTCGTTTACACAGAGAAATATACTAAAACAGTTGAAAATCCGATCGAAATGCCAAAGCCAGACTTCAAACGATATAAAGTCCACCCTATAATCCTCTTGGGTCCACCTTGATTGCAATCGCAAGTCACATTGGCTACGGGTCATAATCCCTTTGTATTCCACACCGTTGATCCGCATTCAATCCAACTGTTCACATCCAACCTGAAACATCAAGTAGGCTGCTCAATCTCCACTGTTGATCCATGATCTCGAATCCAATGGCTGATAGCCATTTCGGGTGGCCTACTTGCATAGAGAATACCCACCCGAAAAGAAGTTTTCTCTCTTCTGTAGCGTGCTACGTGTCGACCACTGTATGGAATCAGGCAGAGCCTCTCCAATACTGCCTACCACTTGAACCCTGCCTGAAATACCTTTTACCATGGAACTCAAATCCTTCACTGTTTAATTCATAACTCCTTTGGGTCCGCCTGTTTTGAGTCCTCCCTTTAGGGATCTGTGATGCGATATCTGTAATCTCCGCCGTTGATCTACGCACTCGATCAACGGTCCATGTTAAGTCACTGATCGTAGTTGCATTTCCCTTAGGGCCGCCTCCAATATATTTCGCTGGCCTCTCCCGATGTGATACCTCGATCTAATCTGGGTCATTGATCTATCTGATCCAAGGGCTCTTGTGCAACGAGACTTTACGTTTTGCTTAGCTCTGTTTTCTACCATTCTTAGTGTTTTTCTTCTGCGATAGTGTTTTCCGATAGTATATATATATGAAGACTTAGATTTAGAGGTTTGATACAAGATCCATTTTGGATCAAGGCCTCATTGATAAAAAGGCTTTCGAGGACCAATTTATAGACTTTTGTCAGTTCAGTTTTGGAGCTATCGTTCTATTCTCCATCTCTCTCTCTATCTCTCTCATACTCTTGAATACTTAGAGTTTTCTTGGAGCACCCTTGGAAGAGTGTGGCATACTTGGGATTTGGAGCAAGACGACAAAGGGAAGCACATATCAAGCAAGGAAGAGCATGATCAGTGGCTACACTAGACTTTCTTTGTAGGTATCAAGTTGCTTATATGGTTTCCTTGCTAGTTTTGGCATGCATGGAACATGCATGTGGTTTCTTGGTTATGATATGTCATTGGCATGGAGGATTTCCTGGACTGACAGTGGTTTTACCTAGCCTTTCCATTTCCTGGATAACCATGGTGTTGTGGGTTTTATCTCTGTTTTTTGGTTGGTGCTCATGTTCCTTTGGCTGTGGGTTATGTTATTAGTTCCTAGAGACTTAGCTGGACAAACACACTGGAGGCCTTGTAATGGCTTGGGTTGAGTTACTAGTTCTAGAAGCATTAGCTGGACAAGTTCTCTAGAGCCATATAACAACTTGGGTTGAGTTACTAGTCTTGGAGCCTTGGTTAGACAAATTCTCTAGAGCCCTTGGTGGGTTGAATTACTAGTCCTAGAGCCTTGGTTTGATAAATTATCTGGAGCCAAACAATAATTGTGAGTTGAGTTCCTTGTCCTCGAGCCTTGGTTGGAAAAATTCTCTGGAGCCCAACAATAACCATGGGTTGAGTTAATAGTCCTAGAAGCCAAGTTGGAACAAATGCTATTAAACCTTGAACAAATTTGGTAGAGACCGATCTGGTGATGGTTAGTGATGTTCGACCATGAGGTGGAATAGTTGGTTGAGGGTTGAGATGGTTAACCTTTGGAAGACTTGGTTTGGTTGTGCTTGATGTGTTTCATGAGATCCCACTTCATGCTTGGAATATGGAATAGGGATGAGTGGCCTAAAGAGAGACCTGGTTCAATGTAGTCTATGGTCGAGTGGTTTTTGGAAGTCCCATACCTTGTTTCATTTTTCATATGTTAATAAGAGCTTCTTCCCTTAGTATATTCATGAGTAAAGGTACTTGATGTTATGTGGCTTTAATGGTTATTTCCTCATTGATATATCTTTGATTATTCGCTGGTTATAAGCATGTTTTATGACAGTGATAATGTATGGTTCTCATAATGGTTTGATTTGTAAATGAATGAACAATGAATATAAGACCTAATAGATGATAATGCAACTAATGTTATAAGGTATTAACACTTCTTAGCAATTCTCAGATAAGTATGAGACCCCTATTCTCATATTTGTTGTTGAAACCTATATATTTCAAATTTGTGATATGTTTGACAAAATGACTGTCATGGTTGGACTTGGTTAGGTCAATCCCTTGTTAATTTTTTTTGTTAGAGGATTTGTCTTGGTGTCATTTATTTTCTCAGAAAGTCTCATCAAGTTTTGGGAAGTGGTTAGAGACTAGCCCCGAAAAAGTGGCTTAAATCTCGCAATTGCTGGCATAGAATTGGCTGAAAAAGACCGTAGTCTCATCCTTGCAGGCATTGTGGGAGTGATTGGAGGGTCCCATTCACATGCATGCTCATGCCATGGGAGAGACTTGGGGTTTTTTCAGTGAAAAGGCAATTTGACTCAGGGAATGGAAACCTGGAGTGGTGGTTTAGCTCTTGTGGGTCCTGTAGCTACCAGGGAAGGTCAATAAGGTGTTATTTTGTCGATTCCACTTCCTTAAGGTGATATAGGAGGTCAGATCAATAATAGTAACTCTTGATCACATTTTTACCCCAGTGGATTAGTTAGCTTGGGTAAATGTGGGAGGAGGATGTTACAAGATTAGAAAAGACTCCATAAAGATTATAGGGTGGGGGATCATTTCTACATTAATTTTAAGACATTAAAAAGTACTATGATTTAACACCTAGGTTCTATGGATTGTTTGAGAAACTAGCTAGAGTAGGACCGGTTGCCTACCAGCTAGCATTATTGGGTCATATTAGAGTACATAATTTTTTTCATATTTCATTGCTAAAGGACTATGCTCATGATCCCACTCATTTTATTGATAAGAATGTGGTGCATGTAAAACTAGAAGGATAGTTAGAGGTTGAACCTTTGCAAATTTTAGATCAGAGGGAGACTTCACTTCGAAATTGAGTCATCACCAAGGTTAAAGTACAATGGAAATACTTCATCCCTGAGGAGGCTACCTGGTAAATGGAAGATGAGATGTGTGAAGCATTCATTTCACTTTTCCAAAAGTGAAGGAAACTGGAAAAAATCGAGGCTAATGTTTATTTCAAGGGGGAGAATATGTGATACCCCTAGTATATTTTTTCTTGTAGACATGTCTATTTTATAATTATTTATAAATATTGTTCGAACCTAATGGATATGGAGGCCTTGGCATAATTTGAGTGATTATGTAAATAAATTTTATGATGAATACATTTTTTCTTGTGGGAAATGTTATGGGAAAGAGAACATGAGAAACATGGACTTCTTGTTATTCTAGGAATTGTTAAGTGGTTAAGTCCACATTGTGGACCTTCCCAAATATTTCTCCCAAAAATCCCAGGATAAAATTTTCCACTAAGGGAAACAATATAATTGGAGATTCATATTATGATGAGTGGAAAAATAAACTTAGCTAGAGATAAATTCTAATATGGGTAAATTTTTTAAGAAAAGAATAATGGGAGATAAAGGAATTCTTAAGAGGAAAAAATAAAAATCCTAGGTAAAGAAAGATTGATGCAGACCATAAAGGCATGACCCTACTAGAGAAATATCTTGGGAAGAAAAACATTAAATGCCACTATAGGAATACAAGAAGAGGTTGATGTTAATCCAAGATACTCGTTGAGGTAAGAAATTTGAACTTCAGGGGAGATGTTGGTGTGCAACTCATTGGTTGGGAGGAACATCTTGTCACCCATAGTTTTCCCACCAACTCTATTTTGTTCAAATAATTTGTTATGGTCTCTACGAGTGCATTGAATTAGTTTGAAGTATGTGATTGTCGTCTTACATGTATACTAAAAGTAAAATGAATGAGATTTGTTTTCAGTATTGACCACGAAATTAATAATATATATGGAATAGTTGCAAACAAAAGAGAAAAATATATTTCAAATGATATGTGTGTGTGTATTACTAATGCATGTGCCGTATATACTGAGGTGCATGCTTATTTTTAAGATGAAGGTATAGTGATATTGTAACCTTAAGTAATTATGATTGTTATAGAATATTTTACTACAATAAGATTGGATACTAGATCACAATTATTGATAATATAAGTACATAAAAGTCAACGTATTTTTTATATATATGGACGACAATAGAATAAATATATATAAACGCCATATACATGGCATTGAAATATAGTACACATATCTTAAATCTCCTGGAAAAAATTATTAGACCAGGATCTAAAACAATGTTTGAATTTACACGCGTCATTTCCACAAACCCTTTTGTGAATCTAATTGAACTCATGTAGTGGATTTTGGTTGTTTGCATTGAGAACAAGTAGTGGCCACTAGCGGTTAAGTCAATAGTAATTATATATAAAAACGAATCTACATCTAACTTAAAATGAATATGAGGTATTTTTTTCCATGATAGATAGGATAACAAGTTGGAGAGTAGGTAGAATCTACAAGAAGATAAATTAAAGTAATTTGACACGCGAACTCAAGACATAAGAAACATTATCAAGTAAGAATGTATGGAAGAGAAAAGAAAATTGTTCATGGATCAAATGGTAAAAATAAGATATAATAGAGAAAGAATTTAGCATATCATCAAGTTTATGTTAAATGGGAAATTTGGTAAAGGGGACTTAAATGAACCTCTAAGCCTAACTCTTCAAATAAATTATAAGTCTACTCATTCTTTGGCCAGAAGATAAATCCTACATTATTCCCATGATCATAACCAAGCATGAAGAATATAAATATTTTAGACATATAAAGGAGTGGTAAGGACTATTTAATAATCACTAAAGTCATGCACAAAGCCTTACATAGTTTCTCAACTTTTAATATATGTTAATATAGATTGTGAATGCAACAAAGTATAAATGAAGTAGGTTAAGGTAATGACCCTTATATTTATAATGTATGATTTTCTAAGCCAATGATTGAGGGGTGTTCTCTTAAATTACAAATGAATATGCTAATTAGTGATGATTATATGTAGACAAAGATAATTACTATGGAAAGTAGAATTCAAATTAAAACAAAACTAGAAAAAAACATGTAGCATGTAGGCAATTCATAAACGTTAATGCATATCAAGATTCATATCAAGTATACTCAAGGAGGAAAAAGTAATAGGGAAGTTGATTCTAGGATAGTAACCAAATAATGTGTATTTCAACACTATAAGCTAAGAGAAAGTAACAACAAACTCACAGAAGTCCATTAAACAATTACATTAAAGATAGAGAATGATATGTGCAAAAATTTGGTACACACACACACACATGGAAAAATGTCGATATAGTGAAACTAGAGGTAGTGTTATGACACTGCTCAGTGAAAACAAAGGTACATATTATAGATGATGAAATCATATCCACAAATGGGTATCGCTTGTCTACCCACAAAATGAACTAGTTATTTTTTTTCAAACAGACTAAGGGTGAACACCTAGGCTGCTTATCAACCCCTCGAATGGTCACACCATATTTGACCTATGAATTGGATGGGAGTTTGGGACAAAATTAGAGACTTGCAGCAGAAGAATGGAAGGAAAATTGTAGGATAAGGTAAATACAATCTGAGAAGTGAGAATCAAGTGATACCTATAATGAAAAATGATATGAAAACCATGTCATATATTTGAAAAGAGTGATTTCTCTTTTTATAAATTATGAAAAATTTCAGAGAAGAGAAAAATGATTACATGTTAGTGGTTTGAAGAGGGGTATAGTTCATGCTCAACCTATAACACAGCCATTATAACGAGGTTATATATATAGAAAACTATCATAAATAGAAAAACTCAAAATGATAGAGGAACCATGAATATTTTACCTCGTACGAGAAACCTATAACACCCTATTAACTGAATTGCCATGATAAGAGGTCGTTGGAGGAACCTCTTGGTAGAATCTAACCAGAGAAATATCTCAGTCAGTGACAAGGAAGAAGAAAACCAAATATAATTGAACCTGATAAATTTGAGGGGGTTTCATACTTACCAACATAAAAGACATGCCCGTGTCTAGTCATTACCATCTTCACAAGCATACTCAACCTGTCGAGGGGGAAAGGGTTAGTAATAAAATTACAAAACATAGTAACAAACTTGAGAAAAATAACATAAGAGGGGCATGATTTTGATACCTGAGATAGAGTGGAAAGTGGTCAACCTTGCCAAACTAAATTCCTAAACTGAATAGAGAAATAAACTGAAATGGTCGATAGATATTAAACCCTGAAGCCACTATTGGCTTGAATGCCTAACATTGGGCATTAAAACCTACAAAAAAGAACCATGGAAGAATTAAAACAAAAAGAATTAACATGTAGTAAAGAAATGGAAATTGTCTAATTTAACCTAATGGAATATGGGATTACCAATTTTTTCTTTTAATTGACGTCCAAGTCGTGTCATGATATCATACCAGTCAAAATCCTTGCAGTTTCATAACAGGGCAGACGATGACAAAAATAAAATGAATGAAATAAAATGTTCATAAGGGTAGTTTACCCTAATCCAACGAACCCTAATAATCCAAGTCTTCATATCACTCCAAATAATCCGAATATTTCAACCGTAAATCACGTGATGACAATGTGATAGCAGTGAGGTGGAATCATGCCTCTAGGGCCACGTGGAAAGGTCACAGGGCCCTTTATATGTTGAATCACATACCAATTTCCCAAATGTTCGTTGTATCATAATAATATTATACCAAGATAAGAACATGGTGTGTTGATTTATAAATTTCCAAGTACCATAAGTAAACCATGTATAAGTTACCACGTGCCTAGGGTTTAAACATTAACTATGTTAAACCCTAGGCACGTAATAAAACCTTGACTATGTTATAATAAAGAACTAAGGAGAAAAGTGTGGTGCACCTCCTTGGACTAGGATAATGTTAAGTTATAATTTCATGAGGTCAAGCCTTAAAGATTGGTGAGGAAAATTACACCCAAGAGTAAATTCCTAAGGAAATAAAGTAAAGGTGCCAAGTTAAATTGGGCATTAAGTCTTTATGTCAAAATATAGGGGACTAAAAACCATGGGTGATAAGATAAAAGAAAAATACTAGAATTATATAGGGGTTAGGGGTGTAAGCAGGACTATAATGAAGACCACTTTGTTTATAAAGAAAAGGTTTTCTATGAGATTAAAGGGTAATCATAAAGAAATGGTAAACATATTTGGTGATTATACCATAAAAGTTATGTTATAAATTACAGTAAATAAATGTACAAAGAAAATTGTATTTTTTTGTCCTTTTGACCATGGGAGGAAGTGTTATTATTTTTGGCAAAAATCCCCTAGAAAAGTGAATTAGAAATAGACAATTTTTTTAAGTGTGTATTTTCGGGTACACTAAAATTGTACACTATACTGATTGAAAAGACCATGTAAAACATATTCCATTGTATCCATTCAAGTATCTCCAAACCTGGAATTACATGTACATCAAAAGTTAGTAGCAAAAGTTGGACCAATATGAAATACATAGATAAAAGAATTATATTACTTAGAATTCTATCCATAATGAGCAATATAACATTTTTATTATTTACTAGAAATTTTTATTTAGAAAGATTCCTCCAACTAGATTTCAATTCTATCTTCAAATATATCATAATAAACATGAAACTGTTGAAGACAAAACATGGATGGACAAGATATCTACTTTGAGTCATCTAAAGAAATCGCAAGTACTATAGCCCATGGAAGAGCGTTAGTATTAATATTATTATTAAATTTATGTACAACAAGCAAAATATTATCATTATTATACAATGGAAACTTAATCAAGAATGATTATTCCAACCATGTTTCAATTGGTGACCATAATTAAGTTGGAAATATATTCATGATTATGAAGAGTTCATAAGGAAGTGTGTCTATTAGGACAAGGAATCATTAATTTTGAATCATGTTTGGGTGTGGATGTTATCTCTTAATAGATGTGATGATTTACAATTTGAAAGGAAACAAAACGATAATTTATTAAAATTACTTGTTCGCTATGAATTTTCTCATTTTGTGTTGTACATTCCAATTTGGGATCATTGAAATGGGAACTAGACATAACCATAACTAAAGGGTGAAGTTCCCTGGTATCAAAATTATCTAATGGATCATCAAAAAAAAATTGTCTTTCTTCCATGTCATAGAAGAGATGATTAACATATTTAGATTGGCTAAATGGGCATGCATGATTATTTCCTATGTGAGAGTCGTAACCATTATTAAAGTAAAACTTGTTATTTCTTAAAAATATTAATTTTTCGTTTTCATAGTGTGAATATTGCCATTAAAAGAATATAATAATCAAGCGAGTTTCCATTATATGGACCATTATTAACATATATAGAAACGAAAACTAAAAATTGCAGAGCATAAAAAATTAAATGCTTTCCTTCTTTTGATGTTTTTTTTTTTTTAATTTGAATTACATCCATTTTTAAGGAAGCAGTGCCATGCAAGCTCCAATCAAATGATAATATATGTATGTGTTCAAAACTAGAAGAAGAAGATGAGACATTAAGATCATCATTGAAAAATCAGCACTTAGGACTTTCCTTTTAGATAAAAGTCACTGGATTTATTTCCATAGAAGAAGTAACAAGAATATTTTAAAAATTATTCAAAACATATTTATAAATTTGTATATTATATAACCCTAATGCATGAGATAGGACTTTGTGGGTTCAAAGAAATTAGACATATAATTGCAATTTTCTATTGGACTAACATTTTTAACAACATGCATATTTTTAGACAAAATAGTTTTGTGTTAATCATTATTATTGTGCTTTTGTTACAAGGATGAGAACATAAATATAAAAAACCTTTCATTAAATCTTCTCTCGAATATTTATTATCCAAGGGAAATTTGTAGGAAATTGACATAAATTGAAGAGAAATCTTCAATAGGGTCACCTTTATATTACGATGATTTTCATGTTTCAATGCAATTTGTCATAATCATAATTTTGATTAGAATTTAAAAATAATTCCATAAACTATTTCCATGTGTCTACGTGTATTTGGCAGACAAAACCTAGAATTAGTACTTAATTATAACTCTTGATGTGGGAGTACATAGCCTACACACTTAATTATCATTCGATATATCAAGAAAATTTCATATGTGATTAAATTAGGAAATATTAACAAAACCCAGTATTGCAATTGAGAAAAGGTGGTAATATAACATAATTGAGTGAGTAGATTGCAAAGACATGTGGATGAGCACTACTGAGGAGAAATGCCAAGATTGTTAGTGTTGCATAGAGATGTCGAGAATGTACCTATGTATAAATGTAGGCTTAGAGTGTGCATGTGCTACTGTAAGAGGCTGAGAGAGGTTGTGAAAATAAGGGGCTGAGATTTAAGTGTATGTTGTTGAGAGTAGAGGTCTAAGAGCTATGATAATGTGTGTTGCTACATAATACATAGATGATAGATAGTTGTGTGGGTTTAATAAAGAGAAGGTTGTAGAGGAGAAAAAAGAGTTGGAATCAGGTAGAGTGCCTACCAATTACATAGTGCAGTGATTTCCTTATTGAGTGTGGTTTGAATCCTACAAACTAGGGAGTTGGTGATTCCATATTAGTGGATGTCTCAATAGAGATTTAGGTCAGTGTCTCCTGTACGGTGCTGCATTCATAAATATAAGGAGCTATAAGTTGGTTCTTGCAACAAATCCATGAAGTTGGTTCTTCAGTTGGTGCTTCTAATAAGTTGATTAGGTGTCTACAGAAGAAGGGATTTAGTGTTTCTTGTGATTGGTGGCTCACAAACAATTTTATGTAATACAATAGGAGCTCATTTTTACATCAAATAAAAAACAAGCTTTGGTGGTTTTTCTCGTGGAAGGGTTTCCACATTAAATCTTGGTGTCTTATGTGTAATTTTCTCTTGGTGTGTGTGCTTATGTGTTGATTCATTCATTTGTTACACATGTTATGATAGTGGCTGCTCACATTATGAATGACAAGTTTGAATGATAATATAAATTGGAAAAATAAATTAAAGTTAGCCTAAATATTGATTCACACCCCCTCTCAATATTTGACAATGTTTCTAATAATTGGTATCAGAGCTAAGTTCCTTTAGGAACAACTTCAATACTCGAAGGTAGATCAAAGGGAAACTATAGCTAATCAAGTTTGGCTAACACCAGAGGGAGCTCCATTTTTTAATGGATCAGACTAGGAGATTTGGAGGATTAGAATGTGAGCTTATTGATGATCATTAGTGAATATGTTTAGTTATTCGTAGAATGTGGAGAGATGAATGAATTTAATATAGAATCCAAGAGGATCATCATGAAAGGTCTATAAAATCTAGATGTTGATAAAGTGGGACATTTTGAGACAACAAGGGAAATATTGTCGAAATTGCAATCTCTCTATGGAAGAGAGAGTTATGAAACAACTAAGGAGGTTGATGAACCTTGTTGCTCAAGCAGTGAACTAGAACCTATGAATGTTGCTAGTGGAGAGAGGAGAAGAAGGAAAAATGTGAAGAAAGCCCACAAAAGTGAAAAACATCATTACACACTTGTATTTGTTATTAATAAATTTCATCTAATGTTGGAAAATTCATCGCGAAGACAATTTTATGTGGATATATTTCATTACACAAATATTTTTTTGCAAAGAGCTTCCACTATGCAGAGTTTCCTCCATACTCCACATAACCTTTAATCAATTAATTAACAATATTTAGAATACAGAGATATGAATTATTTAGTATTAAAATATTACCAATAATATATAATAATATTGATACAAAAGAATCATGTGGAGACAAAATGCACGCATAAGTGTTGAACATCATTGCACACTTGTATTTGTTATTAACAAATTTCTTCTAATGTTGTACAATTCATTATGTAGAGAGTTTTGTGTGAACAGATTTCAGTATCTAGAATTTTCTTCGCACTCTACACAACCTTTAACTAATTAATTAGTGCTATTCAGGATACAAAGATATGGGTTATTTAGTATTAAAATATTACCAATAGTATATAATAATAATGATGCAAAGGAACTATGCAGAGACAAAATTCATATAGAAGTGCGAAACATTGCTAAGATATGTATTATTTAGTATTAACAATACTAACAATATTATATAGTAATAATGTCGTGGGAGAACTGTGTAGATAGAGAATGCATGGGGAAGTGTAGATAGAGAACACTTGTACTTTCTATTAAAAAATTCCATCTAATGTTGGAAAATTCATTATACAGAGAGTTTTGTGTGGAAAACTTTCATTGTGCATAAATAGTTCACTATGTGGGGAACTTTGTGGATATATTTCATTATGCAAAGAGTTGTAATTAGACATATTTCATTGTGTGAAGAGATTTCATTGTCTAGAGTTTTATCCACACTTCGCAAAACCTTTAATCAATTAAATAGTGGTAGAGGTAGGGACTATGTTGCACTACAGCTATTGCTCTTGTTACATTTGTCATCATCATAACTATGACTATTTTTTTCAAGAGACCTCTAATGTTAGACCAAAGGTCCTACTTTCCAGAAAATAACCATTATTTTTATTTTTCTTGTTTCAAGTTATAGCTTTTTTTTCACTAGATTTCAAATCCTTATCACTAATGATAATTATTTCTTTTGGAAAGGTGGTCAGATTTATAACTTTGGATCTCTCATTTATAAATTTGCAAATAGGTTTGACTCATTACCTAATTTAGTTTCCTCAAATTGAAACAAATAAATAGATATCAAGAGTTTAATCAGAACCGTATAGGATAGTCAACAAATATTAAGTAGTATTTAAAAAAGGCATCAAACATATGGGATTCCATTGGAGTAAATAGTTATTTTGAAAATATTTAACCTGGATCTCATTATTATTAGGAAATATAAGAAGGATCATCTCTCAATTTTTTTTTAATTATTTTAGAGATAATTTATCTCAACAATTAGAATAACTCCTCAAGGTTTCTTCAAATGGTAATACAATGATGTACATAAGGGTGACCTTTTAGAATCTATTTTTATTATACAAGAGATTCTATGTAAGAAATTAGCTTAGGAGGTTTGCATTCTTGTAAATGGTTTAATATAATAAAATGGTTTGGTTATTTTGTGTAATATTTACTGTCATGATAATAGTTGCACCATTATCAATTGTACTGAACATAGTACCCTCAACATCATTATTGACATAATTTACATACAATTAACCTTCTCGCTCTCAAATTGAATATTCTATTGGAACAACAATAATCTACATTTTATAAAATTCCTAATACCTTTGTTCTATATTACTTAGATATTCATATACTCATTAGAATTATACCACACAATTTCTACATTACCCTTATACATTAAGTATAAATTGATAGATGAAATTTTCAAATAATACTTTACTTGCAGGAATAAAATAAGACCAACATCAAAAGTTAGTAGCTTCAGTATCTTATGGCAATGGATGAATCCTAATGACTCTTAAGTCCTTATACTTGCTAGGATACTCCTTCTTAACCAAACTTCATTGACTCATTGATGAATCTCCCTATGTTCCCTTTGAGTGGTTTTCTTCCCCACGAACCTCCAAGCTACGATGGGGATATTTGAAAGAGAAAAATACTCAGAGTCTCAAAATGAGTTCTCAAACTCAAGAGGTTTCCACTCAATGAAACCAAACACACACCAAACTCACAACAAATCTCTAGTAGTCACCTCAAGAGAAAAAAAAGAATTAGGAGTTATGTTCATCAATAGGACTCCAAAAAGTGATCTTTTTATAGCTTAATCTTCATTTTATAGTAATTTTTAGTAGTTCCACTTGGAACTTCATATAAAAATAAATATTTTCTTTAACTCAAAAATTTGATTTTTCAGGTCCTATCCATGTTTAAGTCTCTAAGCATGGTTCTCATGAAGTTATTTTCTTATTTTCCTTTACAAAAGGGATAATTAGTGTCACTTATATACATATGCCCTTTTATTCTCTTAATTATCCCTTGATTCCAATTTAGACTCCCTATTTTTATGCACGGGGGCTTCACTCAATGAACCTATGACATATCGCATGTGTTCACGGAATACTAAACGATACCCTTAACTTGACTACATATTGGAAAATACCTCTAAAAATCACATTATTTAACCCCCTACCAATACGAACTGAATACATCTTTCCAACTAAAAAAACCCCTACTTTCACTAAATATTATAGGTATCCATTTTTTTATTAACATTTTTTTCATCCCTTTATATTTTTTTAATTAACTTTGAGCTCCATTTTTTATACATGCCAATATAAAAACCCTTTATCCCCTATTATATTCTCAATATATTATGTCATTTTTCCTCAATATATATCCACCAATATGAATGCATGTGGTATGGTATTACTCCCCTTGATGAAGCCCCTATGTTTTTATGCTCAACTTATTTATCAATTAGAGTTAACATGTACATATCGAATTCATTTCCTTATCTAACCCATACTTTTTCTCAAATTTAATCTTAGTTGGAGATTTTTATTTAAGTTTTATTCAAGTGGGGGTTCTATTTAAATTTGCTATTTTTAATTTCAAGGGAACCTCTCATTTCTTATTGTGAGTATTAATCAACACTTTATTTCTCCTATTTCTAATTTAGAGCTCTTTCCTCCACATTTTTTAGGATATTTAAGATATTCAATAGAGTTATTTTACTCCTAGGTTTTCTAAGTGTGAGGGTTATCAATAGAGATATTTAACGGATTTCTTAAAATTGATTTTTAGACCCACATCTTTACAGCTTTCCCATTCCGAAATATTTTAAATTTTCAATTAACTGTCAACTTAATTTCCCTTGTTATTATTTTTCTCTACTTTAGTGTTTTGAATTCATGAACACTGACCATTGATTTCTTATATATTCTCGATGCCAATGGATCCAATTTTATTGTTTCCTCCAAGAATTTCCTCGTAAATTTCTAAAGATGTGACACCACTTTATCTTCTATCATATGTGACCGAAGAGAAGAGCACAAACATGATAGTGGAGGCCACTATTAACTTCAATGTCATCCTTTATTTTGAGACGAATGGTGTTAAGGATCAAGGATTGTTTCTTCATGTTCGCTCCTCAATAAATCTTCATGACTGGTGAAATCCAAAGTCCACCCTTACAACATCATGAACTACATGGTGAAGGCATCTCCATTCCTTCCACCCCAAGTCATGACAGGAGTGCTAATGGGTGGAATCAAGGATGTTGTCCCATCGCTCTTATGGAATTCCAGTCTAATCCATATAGCCCCATCACCCATGTGTAATTCATTTGGTCAAACACTTGTCATGTCCTTGCAACCACTAGCACGTAATAAATAAGTATTTTGTGATGATATATATTATTAATAAGTAAGCTTGTCAACATCATTGTACTCAATTAACCAAACCGTATTTATTGCATCATCATGCACATGTGTGCCAGGGTGGTATACATCCACATATAAATGCATATCAATAACATTTAATCATAATGACATATCATAAAATTATATGTATGATACACCACCATCAAAACCATATATATTAACTAAAATTACAATCATTTGAATAGTATAATTTGGTGGTTGAAAAAACATATCAAGAAATACGTGTCAGGTAAAATAATGTCTATATCATCAATGTCTAATGCCCTTAGATCGTGAGGTATAATCAATAAAATCACCCTAAGAAGTTAGGTTAATACTAAAAGTTCTTATCTCATGGTTATGTTAAAATGGAACATTACAAAAAAAATAGTGAAACGTGACCAACAATACTTAGTTGTAATCAGACATGTTATATCACAATGATTGATATACAATAATATTACATTAGAGTCTACAATGTAATAGAAGCATTGAGGAATGTTGTGGTTCAATGATAATCAACCATAAGAAAATATGGTCTACTTTATTCAACCACATTCAACTATAGTAAAACATGGTTTTTCACTGCCAACTATATTTAAATGTAATAAACCATGGTCAATAATAATCAACTTATTAGAATATTCATCAACTATTAACATAATTTTAAATGTAATTTGAATAAATTATTATATACTATTATCTTATGGCATATGAACAAAATTTCAATATTGAGATATTTCCCATTATGTTATTTATATTTTTTACTTTCAATGAAGTATACATTCTTTGTCCTTTTCCAAATAATAGTGCAATTACTACTACAAATGGAGTAGGGAAAAAAACCTATTATTTATATTAATTTACATTTAATTGATGAGATACACTTCGAAAGGTGATTTCAAATCAATGTTTACCACCTTGGAAGGAGAAATATTTCAACTAAAACAAGAGATTGAAAAAAATACAAATAAATAATACACAAAAATGTTTACTTATTGTTTCCATACATTTTGGCAAAAATCTTCTAGTTTTTACATAATATATGACAACTTGGAAGATGCAATCAAATATTAACGAAAACCTTTGTTCCTTAAAAATGGAATTCATCACCATGGTAATAAAAAATGGATGGGTACTAAAATAGACCAAACAAAAATATCATTGATTTATAATACCACAATAATAATCCTTTCCCAAACGCTTATACATGGGTTTGCAGATATTGCAAATTGTTTAATATAATCAAATGGGTTGGTGCTTTTACGTGATATAAACTACTTAGAGATGCATATAGTCATAGCTACTATACAAGATAGTTTATACATTAACCTTGTACATTAATTATAAATTGATAGATTAAATTTTTAAGGAATAATTTACATGCAACAATAAATCAATACTAACAAGATATGATAGTGGCTCCAAAATCATGTTTGAGTGGACGAATTTTAATGACGGTTGATTCCTTGTAATTTGTTTGGAATACTCCTTCTTAACCAAAATTTGTTGACTCACCAGTGAATCTCTCAACTTGCACTTTGAGTTGTCTTCTTCCCCTGAGACTGACAAGTTGTGATGTGGCTATATGGATGATGGATATACTAGCAATGTGAGAGTGACTCCAGAAATCAAAAGTTTCCCACCCAATGAAACCCCACTCACACCAAACTCACAATATATCTCTAGTACCCACTCTAAGAGTAAAAGTAATATTAAGACTTCGATCCAACCATATGGTTATAAAAAGTGAGTTTCTTATATCTTGATATTTTTATTATAGAATGTTTTAGTAGTTACACTTGGTTCTTCATGCAAAAATAAGTATTTATTTAAATCAAAATTTTGATTTTTCACCTATCCATGTTTCAACCTCTCATCAAGGCTCTCATGAAGTTATTTTGTTATTTTCTTTTTAAAAAGGGAATTTTGTCACATGTCTTCCCGTTCCTTCTCTTAATTGTCCCCTGATCCCAATTTGGACTCCATATTTATGTGCTTAAGCAATTTATCAATTAAGAGTCAAGGAGGTAACGAATTAATCTTTGCATATACCCCCTACTTTTTCTCAAATTCAATCTTGGATATTTTTTATTTAGGTTTTAGTCACGTGGAGGTTATCTCATGAATTTTATTTATTCATTTTTTAAATTAGCTCTTTTTAGTTTCATGTTCATTTCCCCTTTCTTATTATGAGTATTAGTCAATGCTCTTTTGTTCCCATTTTTAATTTAGATCTCTTTCCTCCACATTTTTTTAGGATAGTTAATATATTTAATGGATTTATTTTACTCCTAAGTTTTCTAAAGAGTGAGGAAGATTATTAAATATATATAATTGATTTCCAAAAGTTTATTTTTAGATGCACATTTTTATTTTCCCATTCCCAATCCTTATAAATTTTCAATTAAGGGTTAACTTAACTACCTTTCATATTTATTCTTTTTTATCGTAGTGTTTTGAATTCATCAATATTGACTATAATTTCTTCTTTACTCTCGATTCTAAGGGTGCCAAGTCAGTTTCACCCTTCAATAATTTCCTCACAAATTTCAAAGGGTAGCTCAACACTTTCCCTTCAGGCATATGTGACTAAAGAAGGGAATATAGGCACAATCGTGGAGGTAATTTTTAACTCCAAGGTCATCCTATGTTATAAGACTAACAGTGTTAAGGATCAACATTTCTACCTTGATGTGTGCCCCTTAGTAAATCTTCGTGAGTGATTGACTCTGTAGTCCACCCTCATGGCATCGTGAACTTCAAGGCGAAGTCACCCCTATAGTCAAAGGGAAATGGACTATAATATAAATTAGTCATAAAATGGTTATGAATCTGTTGGACTGTTTTTGCCGTTAGAAGGAGGGCCCTCAATTAGTTATTTGTTTAAATTTTGTTATATCATTTTTAACTAATCATGGCTCCCATATGCATTCCTACACTTGGTCATGCATTCAGTTCAGCTAACCCTGCACGAGACATGCCCAAGAAGTAAATCGAGTCCTTGTCACAGTTAAAGTTCGATGGTGAGAGTAATATTTTTGCATTAAATCATATTGTTGTTTTTGTTAATAGATGTAATTATTTTAATATAATTGTTGATAATGAGATCTATGGGATTTTCACTCTCACATTCAGAGGACGGATCTGAAAATGGTTCTTGGTGCTTCCCGAGAAGTTGATTCATTCATGGAAACATTTTTGCCAGGTATTTCTCAAAGCACATCAAAATTACAATTACAATAGTTTGTGTTTAGAATTAGATAATATTTACATGTATGATAATGAATCTTTAGATGATTTTTATAATAGATTTTGGTCATTTTGTTATAGATTTATTTTAGATGGTTTTCCTTCAACTGAAGATTTATTTGAGTGTTTCACTTCTCTTGTTTCTTCCCATACTGAAAATAATGAATCAATTAATGAAGAACAAGACACATCTAATTCATTAACTAGTCTTGAATCACTAAACGATTTTATGGTACCCAAACCTGAAAATATAATTGATTCACAACATTCTTCTTTAGAAAATTTCAATTCTCATTTTCTTTTTAAAGATGCAATTGAAAAATAAATTAATAACGCATGTGATCAATTAGTAGGTACAATAAAATCTAATCTACAAGACTTGAAAAATGAATACATTGGTTTATCTTCTTTGAAAACAAATTTAGAAAATTCAGAACATGTAACTGCAATTGAAAGGATTTCTACAAACCTAGATTATAACACGACAAGTTCCATAAAATATTCATTTCAACCATCATTATATTCTAGAATGCATTATTTCCTTTATCTTGATGTATTTTCAAATCATAGTATAGTTAATGATGATCATGCTAATCATTCAGTTGATTATATTCATAGTTCTTGTTCTGAAAATTATACATCTAGAAATCATTTGAATGATAATCCTTTAATCGCAAAATCTTTTTCTTTTGTATTTTATGATTATGTTATTTAAGATCAATCATTTGATTTTCATAAGAAGAAGGTAATTTATGATAATTATCATGATGATGGTGACAAAGAATCACATCATGTACAAACTATCTTTCATGATTGACATTTTTACATGCCAAATATGTCATACTTTGCATTTTTCAATGCTCCATATTTGCTGACAGACACCAAAGAAAGAGGCCATGAAAGAGTTCTAATCAAAGTTCATCTGCTGCATTCTTGTTTTGAAGAGTTATTCCATTTTTGTAAAGTTTTCATCTAAAGGGAGGTCCAAACAGTTTAATCTTGGTCTCCCTAGGTTTCAATTTCCTGTTTTAGAATATAAAGAATGAAAAATCTGTCCAAACAGCTTAATCTTGGCAGATTCTTGGATAGGTAGAGAATCAAAGGAGCCCAACTGCTTAATCTGGGCCCTTGGAAGAAATAAGGGTAGTTTGTAGATAGAAAGACATAAAAAGAAAAAGTGGAAAAGCTCGGTCTGCAAGTCTAAGTGCACCCAAACCAAAAAGAAGAAAAAATGTTAGGAAGGTAGGCTGAGTAGGTAGTTTTGAGGTTGAAGAATGTTGATTTGTGATCAATTTCAGGTTTTCAAGTATCATATATACTCAGGTCACAATCATCAGGCAATTTCATATGGAGGAGCTCAAATAAGGCATAACTAACTTCCCCTTCTTCTTCTTCCCTAATTCATTCACTAACTTCCCCAAAAGAGGTCAAGATCTGCTTTATATCTCTTAGTTTCATCATTCTCCATGTCATTAGCCTTGGTAAAGATCTGCTTCACTCAAGGAGGGTTCATACTTTCTCTAACAAAAGTTCTATTTCCCCTTCACAGCCTAAGATCGCCCAAAATTAGCGCTTTCCTATCATTTTCATATTAACTCTTGACATTATTATGTAAATCCCTATATATTGCCCCCTTTTCCCCTATTAAAACTATGTGAATAATTCCCCTATGTAAATATCCCCTCCCTTTGGTTGAAATATAACCATAAATATTTCCTTGGGAATTACTAAGTCACCTGGATCTTAGTAAGAGCCCTCATCTCCACTTAATTCCCCTTCCCTAGTGTTTGGACTCCTTCCAAAACACATAGAGCCCCTCTCCAAATGCATAAACCACCCCCCCCCGGCGCATTTTCTTTGGAATTTATTAATATTTGGTTAATAAATAACCAACGCGCCAAAACACATCACACTGTTTCCTAAAGTCTAAACCCACCCACGCTGCGAAAAATTAAAAATTAACGCGCACGCACTTATACTAAACTCCATGCTTCTTCGCCTCCCGTCCATCATTCGATCGCCTCCCCCAGATCTGACGGCTATTACTCATATCGGGCGCCCTCTTGTATGGGTATGTTAGCACCTGATGTCCGACGGTTTTACCGTCGTACACCAGGACAGCTGGCGACTTTCCATTGCATTGGGCCGCCCCTGACCAAAACCACCTCCGTACCAAAGGCGGTCCGATGAACTCCAAAACCGTCCTCCCCTCACGTAACAGGAGTGCCACGTCACCCCTCCACGTCGCCACCACCTCACCCCTCCCCGCCTGCGCCTGGCACATGTCACCCCGCCTTACTGCCACGTCACCTTGTTGACGTTAGTCACATCTGTACCAGAGGACCCCACTGCTGACGTCATGTTGACGTCATCCGCCGTACTGCTGATGTCATGCTGAGGTCAGTAGCCAAAAAACGGAAAAACGCGCAAGCACGAAAGTCAAGCTTTGGAGCTCCGGAATGAAAACAGAGGTAGTGTTCGATGCGCGATTAGTGTGAAGTGCTAGTCACGCCTCGCTACGGGAAATAGGCCAAAGAGGAGAATATTTTGATTCCTCGGCCATTTTTGCACCGAAAATGCCCGAAAAAGCCCGATTTTGTGGTTTTGAATGCATCAGAAGACAGAGAGAGACCAGATCAGAGGTTAAAGAGTATCAGATCAAATATGTAGCTAAAAACCATGTCAAAGAGTATGAGGAAGCGGCGGAGACTATCAATGTAGCGGCAAAATGTATTAGGAAAAATCTTTCAGCGGCCCGAAAGCAGGTGAAAATTAAAGACTCTCCAACAAAGTCAAAGAAAACAGGTGAAGACATTTAAAGTTTCAAATCTCAGTGACTGCACATTAACTCTCATAAAGATCAGTGGATCAAAACTCAATGCACAGTTATTACAGAAACACTGCACCAAGTCACAGAGGACACCACATCAACTCACTTTGATCCAGCTGCCTCTGGCGCAGCCCAAAAAGGACTTACTTGCATTTAATTCCAGCATAGATTAGGTTTTAGAAAGCTTTCCCACAGACCTGTTTAGGTCAGTTGTAATAAATACTTTTAGATATTTTACCTATATATACCACCCTAAAAAATGTAATAGGGGTTGGTTGGTGTTTTGATCTTGGAGGTTTTGATTGTTTGCCCGACCAGAGACTCACACTGTATATATGATAATTTTATATAATCAGAGATTGCTTGAGAGTTTCGGAGAATGAGTTGTGCACTGCGTTAACTTGGCCGAAGAGTGATTGTGGAATTCCTGTGCTTCTACATGGTTCAATAAGTGTTCTTTAACTCTGTCTTGTTTCTTATGTTTGTTTTATCATCTATGTTTCACCATTTAAATTGCAGAAAAGAGGAATAGTTTAGGATTTGCTTGGCTGCACCTCAGGCTCAATTTTTGCAATTTCTTCATGTTTTCATCAGGAATAGTTATGAACATGCATACTTAAATGATCTTGTTTACATTGTTTCTTCCACATATGAATGCTAGTTTAGGAATTCTTAACTGCTCCTAGATAACCATTCATTCACCTCTTTCCCTGTTAGTTAATGAAAGATTCTCGATTGCCTTTCATCTCTGACTTTCATCCCATCTTTCAGCAAATTGGTATTGTTTCATGTGTATCTATCCTGCTCTATAATCCTCTTGTGACCAAGAAAACGCAACAGCAAGCCTTAATCCATGACTCCATGCCCAATGGTTTCAAACTGATCACACTATCCCTTGCCTCTCTTCTTGAATGCAACTTCCTTCCATTCAAACTCCATCCAAACACAAAAAAAACCCACTGAATCCAATAGCTAGCCTAAAATCTTCATCAACAAAGCTAAATCATTAAGAGAGAGCCCTCTCTGATTGCAGGTGGGTTAGAACCTGCAATCCAAGGATTGGTTTGTGGTTACCTCGACCGTATCCCTTCAGGAGCCAAGGGACAACCTGAGTGATAACATAATGGCGACTCCACTGGGGACCTCCTAAGATAATCTCATAAAACCAGTCTGCAGCCCCACAGAGGAAGAAACCAACCTTTAAGAATCTCGGTGGACCTGTGTTTTAGAAAAATTCCCAAAAAACAGATCAGAATCTAGCCCCTAAAAAGCAAACACGATATACAAGATCAAATCTTGATCCTAATTGCCCAGCTGCTTTTGAAAATCCGAATTTAATCCCTAAGATCATTAGAAAACAAAAGCAAAAAGAAGACCCCACCGCTTCTAGTCCTGAAACAGTCCAACCAAGCGGTGTTCCAACCCCTGTTAAGGTTTTGTTCCGTTCAAACCCTTCTTCCCCTTGTTCATCATCCACTTCTCCAAGCAACTCTTCTACACCTCCATCCTTTACTCATACTACCACTACTACCCCTTCTACCCCAGTTGTTCCTATTATCCCCATTACCCCTGTTTTTCCACTTATCCCTATCAACATGGCTAACAGATATGCACCTTTAAACTTACCTGCAAATCCCAGGGCTATGCCTCAGGATTATCAGACCAAAATAACATATTTTGATGGCATAAGTGCTTGCACAGCCCTCCAGCATACAAAGAAAATGCAAGATTACTTTGAGAGTTATGAAATCGATGATGATAGTGTGAGAATGAAGATTTTTGTTCAAAGTCTAACAGGCGACGTTAGGACTTGGTTTAGAGCACTTCCGGCCACTTCCATAGGAGACCCATAAGCCTTATACCAGTCATTTATCAACCGATGGTTGAAAAGGAAAGACCCCCTGCACATACTATGTGAGTATGATAACATCAAAAGAGGCCCTCAAGAGACTGTCTTGGACTACTGTGCAAGATTTAACAATGTTTATAATGCAATACCACAGAATCTAAGACCTCCACCCGACCTTGCATTGTACAAATTCCCTGATGGTTTTGATGCCAAAATGGCTTATCAGTTAAGGGAAAGAGCGCCCCAAAGCCTTGCAGAAATGCAAAATGTTGCGGTTAGTGTGAAGGCAAATTTAATTGCCAAAAGAAAAAGAGCCAGAACTGAGAGAAGAACAACCTTCAAGGAAGAACCCTCAGCCTTCGATCAGAAGGTAGATGCTATTATCAGTGGCATCCATAGGCTGGGAGACAGAGTAGAAAATTTCGAGAGGAAAACTTCATGGGAAGGACAACAGCCCAATGCCATAAGGAATCCAATTTTCAGAAAAACCCAAAACCCAAACGCTGGAAGGGCTAGTCCCAACAATGATATTAGGCCTCCTTTCCAAGAAAATTATGCGGAAGCATCCACATCCAGTGAGCCAACGGATGAGACTCACATGAATTTGTTAGATTCAAAAAATGAGCAACATACTTTTCTTACTCAAGAAGACCAAGACCATCATGACATAAACCAATTTCAAACTAAGTCCGGTGAGTCTTTTGATTTCAAACAAGGTTATGACACTGCTGTATATAAGGTACACAAACAATATAAGTTGAGAACAAGGACCATTGATGTCCCTGCACCTAAAAAAACAAAGGACAGCAAACATCTCAACAAAATTAAAGACAAGGTCACCATAACTCAACCAGTTGATAGTTCTGTCCCAAACCCGCACAAAGTGACTGTAGAAGACATAACAAACATGCAGCCTCCTGTTGACCAGCCTATGCCTCCTTCTTCCTCAAAGGAAAAGGAGAGCAGCATTCCCAAAAATCTCCCCAAAGCAGACATACCACAAGCTGTCATTCATCATAATGCAGACATTCAACAAGAAAACACAGAAAACACTTTTGACAAGGAAAAAACTGTTGCTACTAATGCAAGGATTCCGCTGGAGATACCATTTAACTTAGAAACAGAGATTGGAAAACTTAAAATATCTATCCCCCTATCTGAACTTGCCAAGCATGATGTCTATAGGCAACAAATTCAAAGGTCACTTCAACTGCCACAGGTCAGGGATGATGTAAATGTTTTAGATGATACCCCCGAGCTGCTATTTGGTCTAGAAGTTAATGGGAAATCTACATATGGACCTGTTCCACCCTTTTATGTCAGCCTGCACATACATGATAAAATCCTGCACAATGCTATGTTTGACTCAGGTGCCTCACATAACCTTATGCCCAAAGCTGTGATGGAAAAGCTAAACCTTGATGTCACAAGACCTTACAAAGATCTATATTCCTTTGACTCTAGCCAAGTCAAATGTTTAGGCTTGATCAAAGACCTTTGTGTGTCTTTAGTGCAATTTCCCAACAAGACAATCCTAATGGACGTAGTAGTTGCTGACATTCCCGCAAAGTATGGTATGCTCCTATCAAGATCATGGGGAGAAAATCTGCAAGGATCTCTTCAACTTGACCTCTCTTATGCCACTATATCTGTCTTTGGGCAACCAAATAGACTCTACCGGGAAAAACTGATGAAGTATGTGGTAAGTAGTGAGGAAAAGCCCCAAAATTTTCTAATTTACGCAATCCATTCTAATATGGATTCTTTTATTTTATTCAATGATGAAACAAATCTTTTAACTGATGAGAAGCCTTCAGCCTTAGAGAAAGAAACATGCATCAATGAGGAATCCGTTGCCAATACCCATGAAATTGTCACAACAGTCAAGGCAACCAACAAACAAGAAGAACCTCCCGAAACAGAAAATGTAAATCTGCCCAACCTTCAAATAACTGAAGCTCCTGACACCAATCATAAATAGGAAATTACATGGTATCTAGAGTTTGATGGTCCTGTCAACAAGTTAGGAGCAGGGGCAGGGGTGTGGATTCACAATACACATGACAATCACACAGAAGGCCATGCCTATAGGTTAAATTTCATATGTACTAATAACATGGCAGAGTATGAGGCTCTCCTCTTAGGCCTTAAATTGCTCAAAGCCCTAGGAGCTCCAAAAGTGTCCATATTAGGTGACTCTGATTTAATTATACAACAAATGAAAGGTAACTTTGTTACCAATGACAACAGAATGAGAGCTTATAGGACTACTACCACAGAAATACTCAGGTCTTTCAATGAATCCAAGCTTGCCAAAATTTCAAGAGATCATAATATCCATGCTCACAACCTAGCAACCTTTGCTAGTACATGCAAGCTTCCCTTTGAGCCAAACCACCATTTCACTGTTGAGATAAAACATAGACCCTCGGTCCCTAACAATGTTAAAGATTGGCAAGTATTTCAAAATGAAGCCCAGATTAACAATTTCCTCACTCTTCAGGGCGAATTTTCGAATACGAATATTGATATGGATTCCATAAACGATTCCCAATAGCTAACAGAAGAAAATCAACAGGCCATAACAACTGCAACAACTAAACAGATCTTTAACCCAACTGTTTTTGACAAGGCAAACATACAAAAGCTGAGAAATATGCATTTAGAAGAAACAGCCAAAACTGAGGATGAGTTCATTGACCTAAAGGATAACTTTTTTCCTGCTGGACTGACTCCATTAGAAGACATGTTTGATAATCATGATGTGCCCAAGAAACCTAAAATGGAGCCTATAAATGTAGCTATTGAAGAACATAACATAGGAACAGTAGACAAGCCTAAAGTGATTAAATTATCCAAAAATCTTCCTCTTGATCAAAAACCAAAATATGTCGATCTATTCAAAGAATTCCAAGAGGTATTCGCTTGGAGTTATGAGGACTTGAAGTCCTATGACACCTCAGTAATTCAACACACCATTCCCTTAAAGCCAAATACAAAACCGTTCAAACAAAAACTTAGAAGAATCAACCCCATGCTTCTTCCTCTCATTGAGAAAGAAATAAAGAAAATGTTTGAAGCAGGTATCATTGCACCCATCAGATTTTCTGAATGGGTATCCAACTTAGTTCCCACAAGAAAGAAAACAGGAGAGATCAGACTGTGCGTAGACTTGAGAAATTTAAACCAGGTCTCTCTAGAAGACCACTACCCTCTGCCTAAAATGGACCATATCTTACAAAGAGTAGTGGGTTCCTCTAGAATTTCTTTACTAGATGGATTTTCAGGATTTAATCAG